>CM048747.1:156260000-156557500 GCA_026315105.1 Locusta migratoria | reverse complement strand
TTGAGTGCTCTAAGGCGGCTTGCTGCAAGGCATGCAGTTTCTCCCTGTTGGAGGTTCGAGGCCTCCCTCGTGTGTGTGTGTGTGTGTGTGTGTGTGTGTGTGTGTGTGTGTGTGTGTGTGTGTGTGTGTGAAAGTGTTTGTTTGTTGCCCTTGGGTTAGTTTAAGTAGTTTGTAAGCCTAGTTTGTAAGTCCCATTGATATACAAACATTTGAACATTTTGAATTTGAATTACTGCAGAAGTCACAAGACTGGCAAAATAAATGAAATGGAAAGTTATTATGTTCCTAGTACACACTGATGATACCAACTACCATTGCAACTACCAAATGTGTCATATTATACCACAATGCGAGAAATGCCATGAGACACTGGAATAATTACATGGTCAAGGCTTTATGTGATAGTAAGGGTACTTGATGAGACCACTACAATATTCTGAAACCTGTCTGGCATCTTACAAAAACAAAATCAGTATAATTATAACAAAATTTTAAAAATGGATAATTTATACATAATGTGTATAATTTTAAAGAGATTTCACAAATCTGTAATATTGTGTGTCAATGTTTTGGAGAATTTAACATTAAGCTTTATATTTTAGTAATATTACTTCAATGGTCACATATGCTTTCTAGTTGTAAGTGCATGTCATCCTTTATCCTCCATCATCCGTTTAATAGTTGTTGCTTTAGGAAACAGTCATCTAACAAAATGTGAATGCTACATAACAGCTTCCTTTGTTCATAACCACTAGAATTTTGGAATTAGATAAATGAGTTTGTGACCTATGAAACCTATATCCTTCTATGGATATTAGTTGGTATCAATCCTCAATTGATGGCAGCAGTATGCGGCAATATATTAGTGATTTCAACATTCAGAAAATTTCTTTATTTCAGTAAACCTATAATAAAATTTTCTAAGGCAATTACAGATATAAATTAGCCTCACAATATAATTTTTTTTTCATAGAGTATGTTGGTATCTTGATCAATTTTGCTTTGACAGTTGATTATAAAATTGTGTAACATATCAACATATCCTGAATACAGTTAATGTATTTTGCTTCTTTTATTATGCAAAAACAAAGTTATGTTTTATTAAATAACAGCTGCATTGTGCATACTGTAAATTTTTGATAGTACACATTTAATAATAATAATAATAATAATTGTGCACAACTCAATTTAAATTTGGCCTTTTTTGTTTCAATCTTTATTTCAGGTACCTACCAACATGGCAGGATCTACTAAAGTTCCTATACAGTATCCACACACATGCGTCCATTCCAGGTATTATATTGCTTGAAGGATTGGAAGATTATTGTATTCTGAGTGATCATTCTCATCCAACCATTGAAAAACATGAAAATGAGATGCTGAATGCACTGATCTGTGGCTCTCTGTTGGATGCTGCTTCTGTTTGCGCAAAGCACACTAAAGATAAAGCTGTACTGGTCGTTTCAGTTAAACATGACAGCCCTCAAGCATCAGTAGTTCAGACTCTTATAGACACCTTCTTCTTCAATTCTGTGTGGTTGCAAAATGTAGAAGGTGAAAATGGAGAAATTATTCAAATCAAAAGCTTGTCATCATATCCTAGTCAAGAGCAAAGAACAATTCTAGAATTTGAATCCAAATCTGATGGTGATGTGTTTTTAAAGAAGATACTACATTTTTTCAAACAATGAATAGTAGCTGCTATTAAGAAACAAAATAAGTTATTTTAAAGAGAGAGAGAGAAATATAGTGTCTCACTTTATATTACATTGATTTTAAAGTTTTATTCAGTACTGAAATATTAGCAAATAAATGTACTGTACTGCAACAAAAAATTATGTTCATTACTAAGTTAGCATAATACTAGAAACTGAAGTAAACATAATGTGTGCATTGTGTTAACAATAAACTATCATTAAATTGCTTAATATTATTTCTGCTGATGGTAGCTAAAGTTACCCTAACAGACTAGAAGGAATTTAGAGAAGTGACAGGAGTAGGGATAACCACTATTTTTCCTTTATTCGTTAGCAAATTTTATTGATTAGATTGGTGCTTTCCAAAGAAATTAGGTACATCATCTGTAAACAAAGATACTTGTTCAGTCCACTACTCATTCTCATGCCACTATATAATGAACACTTCTGCTTGCAGTGTAGCTAACAGACATTTTCAATAATTGAATCTGGACAGTTTGATAATATTCAGAAGATATGACAAAAGAAGTATTATTTAATTTGGTCATTCCATGGAAACTCACAGGGAGTGATAAGGTGATCATTTCAGAATTTGATTGTATGGCTAACTACATATCTGAATATAAAAAATACCAAATATCACTGTCCTACCTCTAATCATTTTCGAGAAAATTATGTTTTAAGGCTGAAAGTTGTGTTTGTGACCATCATTCAGGCACAAATTTCCCCATTTTCAGAGGGCTACTGCTTAGTGATGAGTTCACCTATAGACCTAATTTTTTTTATGCATCAAGTATGTAAAGCACTAAGTTGATATGCCACATAAAAACTAATATAAATAATTTAGTAATGTAGTAATAAGGACATTTTACAGCTCACCGCAAAGAGGTGGTGACGAGCTGTGACAGGCACATACAAAAGACGCACACATACAACACTTTCAGCTATTGGCCATGGCCTTCTTCAGAAAATAGAACATTCATGTAATCACACAGGCACACAACACAGTCATACAACCATCACCTCCGGCTGCCGCACTTCGAATCATGCTCTGCAAAATGTAAATCAGGGAGGGGAAGGGAGAGGGAATAGAGGGAATAGGAAGGTTGCGACATGGTGGTGTGGATGGGTACAGCACGGACTAGATGGGAATAACGAAATGCAGCCTAGGAATAGAGTTTGGAGACAGATGAGGGGAGAAAAATAAAATAGATTTAAATAAAAAATAAATATAAAAAATAATAAATAAAAATAAAATGCGCGCACACACACACACACACACACACACACACACACACACACACACACGCATGCACATTCACGCACCACTCAAAATAGGAGAAGTTTAGGATAGAGAGGTAGGAACTGTAAGATATGGAAAAAAGGGAAGTTATCGTAGGTTTAGGCCTGGATGATTTTTGGATCAGAGAATGTATTTTAAGGATAAGTTCCAGCTGTGCAGTTCAGAAAAGCTGGTGGTGGACAGGATGATCCAGGTGGCCCGGGTTGTGAAGCAGCCATTGAAATCAAGCATGTGCTCCACTGCATGCTGTGCCACAGGGTGGTCCACCCTATTTTTGGCCACAGTTTGGTGTTGGCCAGTCATCCTAATGGACAGGTGGTTAGTGGTCATGCCAATATAGAAAGCTGCACAGTGATTGAAGCACAATTGGTAAATTACATTCATGCAACCATGGTTGCTTTCACACATGGCCCAACTTCTGATAGGGTAGGATAAGCATGTGACAGGACTGGAATAAGAATTGCTGGGTGGGTGGAATGGACAGGTCCTACAGTGGGGTCTTCCACAAGGATATGATCCCTGTGGCAGTGGGCTGACTTTTGGGGTGGCATAAAGATGAACTAGGATGTTGTGGAGGTTGGGAGGGCAACGGAACACCACTTTAGGAGGGGTGGGAAGGATCTTGGGCAGGATGTCTCTCATTTCTGGGCACAAGGACAGAAAATCAAAACCTTGGCGAAGGATGCAATTTAGTTGTTCGAGTCCAGGGTAGTACTGGGTGACAGGGGCAGCGTTCTTTTGTGGATGGTTACTGATGTTAGTAGGAGGTTTTGAGACGTGTGAGGATATGGCATGGGAGATCTGTTTGCGGACTAGGTCGTAGGGTAGTTTCTGTCTGTGAAGGCCTTTGTGAGACCCTCAGCATATTCAGAAAGGGAGTTATTGTCACTGCAGATACACCGTCCATGGGTGGCCAGGCTGTAAGGGTGGAATTTTTTGATGTGGAAGGGATGGAAACTGTCAAAGTGTAGTTACTGTTGGTGGTTGGTAGGTTTAATATGGTTTTAAAAGTGTGGATGGAGCCATAAGTGAGGTGGAGGTTGACATCCAGGAATGTGGCATGGTAGGTTGAGGAAGAGCAGGTGAAGTGGATGGGGGAGAAGGAAATTGAGGTTCTGAAGAAAGGAGGATAGGGTGTCCTGCCCTGAGTCCAGATCATGAAAATATCATCAATGAACCTGAACCAGGCCTGAGGTTTGGGATTTTGGGATGCTAGGAAGGATTCCTCCAGGTTGGCATAGGAGTGTGCCATGTGAGTGCCCATGGCTGTGCCTTGGATTTGATGGTAAACTTTCCCCTCAAAGGAAAAGAAGTTGTTAGTTAGGATGAAATTTGTGAGGGTTATGAGGGATGAGGTATCAGGCTTGAGTTCAGAGGGACGTTAGGAGAGGTAGTATTCCAGAGTGGCAAGGCCATGGGCATGTGGGATGTTGGTGTATAGGGAGGTGGTATCCACTGTGACAAGTAAGGATCCAGGACACAAAAGGGTTGGAATGGTGGAGAGCTGTTGAAGTAAGTGGTTGGTATCCTTGATGTGGGAAGATAGATTTTGGACAATTGGTTGGAGGTGTTGGTCAACGAGGGCTGAAATACGTTCTGTAGGAACACACTAACCAGCCACAATAGGGTGTCCAGGATTATTAGGTTTGTGGATTTTGAGGAGCATGTAGAATGTGGGTGTGCAGGGTGCTGCTGGGGTGAGGAGGGAGATAGATAAGGGGAGAGCTTCTGAGAGGGGCCATAGGATTTTAACAGGGATTGGAGATCTTGTTGGACTTTGGGGATGGGGTCATTCCAGCTCAACTTGTAGGTGGAGTAGTCAGTGTGTTGGTAGAGCCCTTCTGCCAGGTAGTGATCGTGATCCACAACTACAGTGGTGGCACCTTTATCTGCAGGGAGGATGGTTATGTCAAGATTTGTTTTAAGGTTGTGGAAGACTCTTCTTTCTTCTGCTGAAAGATTTGAGTTTTTGGGAAGGGTCTTGGAGAAGGATGGTGAGGCCAAGTTGGAGGTAAGAAATTCTTGGAGGTTAACCAGAGGGTGGTTAGGTGGGAGTGTAGGGGGATCTCTGTTGGATGGTGGTATGAATTGGGAAAGGCAGGGTTCAATATTGGGATTAGGTATGTTACAGTCAGAGGGATTGTTGGCAAAGTAGTGTTTCCATCGTAGGGTTTTGGAAAAGGAGAGTAGGTCTTTGTCAAGACCAACATGATTCAACTGGGGTGTAGGGCTAAAGGTAAGACCTTTGAATAAAACAGAAACTTCAGTGGAGTTTAAGTTTTTTGTGGATAGGTTAACCACAGTGTTCTAGGATTGTTTTTGGTACTAGATGTCGTGGAGTGGTGGTAGGGAGTTTGGAGGAATGAGGTAGGTTCAAGAGGTCAGCTAAGCATGGTCTGGGAGCTATGAGGGGTTCAGGAGGAGGAGCCCTGTGGGTCGGATAAGGATTGTGTATAGATGATCCAAGGCGGCAGTATGATGTCAGCAGGCTGGACAACTTGTGGAGGTGGTGTTTGGAGTGCTCCTCCAGTTGCTGGAGAGCAAAGGATTCGATCTGGGAGATGGGATGTAGGTAGTTTTGGTTACACAATAATAATATCTTATGGAGGGAGAGAAGGTAGCTAAGGTAGTTATGAACCAAGGAGAGGCGATTTTGTAGGATTAAATTCATGAGGATAAAGATTGGTGGAATCTGAAAAGATGCAGGTCATTGTGGAAGGAGTGGTGGGATCCAGACAATGGAATTTTTAAGGTTAGACCATTGGGACGGATACCATGACTAAGGCAGCATTTTAGGAATAGGATGCTGGATTGGGTTTTGGCCAGGGAAAGGGATACTTTCCTGAACTGGTACAGATAGATGGAGCAGGGGTCCATTTGGACAGGGATGGTGCAGGGAAAATGAGAAATGATGGGGGGAGATAGTGAATTATGATGAGCCTAAGGCCTGGGAAAAGGTTCCTCAACATGCAAAATATGCACCAGGTACGCAAAAGTTCGGAAATTAACCAACAAAAGTACACAGATACACACCCAAGCACTCAGATTCAGCCCAAGCGCACACACACACACACACACACACACACACACACACAAAGCAAAATCACGCACAAAATCATGCGCCAGAATGTGGGACCTCACATGTGCTAACAGCCAACCACAAAATTGCATTCAATTATGTAAAACAGCGCATTAGTGCAGAAATTCATGCGACAAAATGTAGAAAAAAAAAGACTGTAATGGAGTGTGTGTGTGTGTGTGTGTGTGTGTGTGTGTGTGTGTGTGTGTGTGTGTACGCGGTCGTGTGTATATGCAGTGTAGACACATGTTATTTTTATTTATTATTTTTATATTTTTTATCATTTATTATTTTTATATTTCTTTATTATCTTTTATTTAAATTTATGTTTATTTTATTTTCTTATTTTATTTTTCTCCCCTCACCCGCCTCCCCACTCTGTTCCTAAACTGCATCTTGTTATTCCCATCTAGGCCATGCATCCATCCCATCACCGTGACACAACCTTCCTATCCCCTCTTCCCTATCCTCACCACCCTAATTTACACGCTGCGGAGCGTGATTCAAAGTGCGGCAGCCAAAGGTAATGGTTTTATGACTGTGTTGTGTGCCTGTGTAATAGTATTATATGATTATTCAACAGCTGGGATTCTCAGAATGTTCTGTAAAAGGGGGAAACTACATGAATAAACCACAATAAGGAGACAGTCTTGTCTCATCCCCCATACAGATCTGAACTAGCATCATCTGACTTCCATCTGTTTGGTCCATCAAAAACAACTCATCGTGGGATTCATTTTGAAGGTGAGGAGGCCTTGAAAATGTGTGTGTGTGTGTGTGTGTGTGTGTGTGTGTGTGTGTGTGTGTGTGTGTCAATGGCTTTGGAAGCAGAACTTTGTGTTTTATCACTTTGGAACACCTGATACTGCTAAAAATTGGACCAAAACTCTGCAAATGAACAGATATTACATTGAAAAGTCAAATTTTAACTGTCTCTAGCATTGTTTTCAATCTTTGTAGTTGTATTTGAAATTCTTTAGACCACCAGCCATGTGCACTATGGAAATGGGAGGGGGGGGGGGAATGACGCCTCAGTACAAAAGGCCACATTCACAGCTTCTTCACAGGACATCACATTCATTTTTCAGTTGGGTCAGTCGATTGGCCTTTTACTGGACACTGCTGTGACTGCTGCAATACTCATTGAGGACACATTTTAACCAGGATCTCAAGGTAGCTCAATGTCTGATTATGTATTTTAAGTTTACCATTGACAATTGTGATGGATGGATGGATCATGGGAGGATCATATTTTAGCAGATGGTATGGAGTGCCCTGTTGCCTTTGCCTCCAAAAAGTTAAATGCTGCACAACCAAACAATTCCCAAATTTAGAATTAGGTATTAGTGATCGTTTTTGGAGTCAAAAAGTTTCATGTATTCTTGTATGGTCACAAATTTCACCTGTTGACACTCCACAAAAATTTGGTTTCCTTGTTTGTACCTCAGTTGAAGCTTGCGGCAATAATGTGCAGGGTCTACAGTGTTGGTCATTATTGTTGCTGGGTACAGTTGTGAAATATGTTGTCATCCCTCTAATCAACATGCCAATGCCGACACCTAGTCCCTTCTCCTGCTCGGCTCCAATTAAGAGTTTGACTGACAGGAAACGTTTTGCTCTGGATCAACAACCGCAAGATGCTCAGACAATTTTCTAATGAAGTTGCCATAGTGACAGCCTAAGACCAGTCCCGCAGACGTTTTATCAGTGGTTCAGAAAGTATAACCCATTAGGTCAACTCGTTTTTTTATTATTTCACACTGTGATTCTGGATCAGTGCCACACAGGGGTCTTAATACCGGCCATGGAATAGTTTGTCTACCAACTTGTTATTCCTCCAGGACTTCAGTCTAATGTTCTGCAATTCCTGAAAGCCTTAAGTTGGGAAATTCCGTGCATAAAAGCATTGACCTTTTGGCAACTCTGAATGTGCATTCCACTCCTGTCATGCTTGCTCACTCAATCAGACATCACCAGCATGTTTCTCAACATGGCTCTGTCCTGACTATCCGTAGGAGAGATTTCTTGTACATTTCACTGGTCCTTTCTGGGGTCAATGTGGTTTATAAGATCAGCACTTATGTTGGTTGGCACATTTGCATACTAACAGCCAACAGTATAAGCTCACAGTTTGGCTGGCTGAGCTGCTAGTGCCACCTGCTGGTCTATGCTTCAGGTTGGGAGTTGGTAATTGTAGGTATAATTCGTCATAACTATTAATTTAAAACTGATGTAAATGATCTATTTAAAACACATTTTAATTTTTCAGTATTGTAATGCTGTATACAAAAATGGAGATGCATCCCAAAGTTTCATATTGTGTATGGCAGCATACCTTCTGGTTACACCAAATTCTTCATGAGTGACTTCCTTGTATTGCATTTATGATTGTTAATTTTGTTCCACTTATTTCATCAACACCAATACAAGCCCCTGTACCTTCCACTATACTGCAGGAGTGTCCTAGGTTGTCCCCTCTTCCTCTTAATTTCTTTTTTATTGTCTCATTTACAATGCAGAGATGCCCAAACCACCATCTCTATTGCACCTCCTTCATTATGTTGATGACATTGCCTTCCTCACCCTATGTCCTACACAGCAGAAATAACAATGTTTCCTCTAAAGCCACCTCAATCTGTTTACCTAATGATGTTACAGAGTGGCTCTTAAAAGTAACTCCTACAAAACTCAGTAATAATTACAGGATGCACCACTTGCACCTTCTTCTTCATAATTTCTACTTCAACATTTATGACCATCATATCCAGCTAATTAACACATTAAAATGCTTTGGACTAACTTTGGACTGACAACTAACGATCCAACAGGAAGCCCACAACAGACTGCCAACTGACCAAACTTTGAGCGACACCTCCTCCATCTTTCACACATACAAATCCTTGATTTACCCATACTTATGGTGAGTAGATATTAGGCCCACCCAAATTCGTATATCATATTAATACACAGTAGAACAGTGAGTCGTTCTTTTGAAATTTTGCCTCCTGAACAGTTTTCACCTTTTGAAGCCATTGTTTCATTGAACAGAGCTCTGAAGAAAAGTCCAGTCTCGTCACAGTTAAAAATGTTTCTTTTTCCACAACCGTCACTAAAAATAGTATTCTTTTTTTGCCAATCTGACACAATATTTTCGTCCGACTTGATATGTTGTGTCTACTTCTAAATTCGTCGAGCCAACCTACAAATGCTTTAAAATCGTGAATCCGTAACTCCTTGGCGAAGGTGCGTGGAAGTTGTTGCTGTGAGCACGACAGAACAATCCAAAAGTCAAACCGTCCACTTTTAAGCCTGGTGTGTTTGGAAAAGTGCGTTTACTGGTAAATTTATCATTTCCAGTTCACGACTATAGAATGTCCCTTTTTGTTTCTCAAAATGTCACTGATCCGTGTTTTGCGACAGCAAATCTCGTGGCCATATCTGTATCACTAAGCTTTTTCTTTCCACAGACATTTATGATCTGCATGGTGCAAAACTTAGTGAATGACCCTTACCAATGACAAGTGTGAGATCATCCATATGACCACTAAAAGAAATCGGTTAAACTTCAGTTACCGGTACTCGATAAATCAGTCAAACCTACAGGCCATCAATTCTACTCAGTGACTAGGTGTAACAATTACAAACAACTTAAATTGGATAGAACACACAGAAAATATAGCAGGGAAGGGGAACCAAAGACTACTTGTCATGGGCAGAACACTTAGAATATGGAACAGTTCTACTAAAGAAACTGCCTACACAATACACTACACTCATGCGACCTATTTTGGAGTATTGCTGCACATCTTGGGGTCTACACCCGGTGGGACTGACGGACGATTAGAGAAAATTCAGAGGACAGCTCGTTTTGTATTATCGCGATATAAGAGAGAGAGAGTGTTACAGAAATGATGCAAGAGTTAGGGGTGAAAATCATTAAAAGAAAGGCGTTATTTGTTGCGGCGAGATCTATTAACGAAATTTCTTTCACCAAATCTCTCTTCTGAATGCCAACATATATGGCTAGGACCCACTTACATAGGGAGACATGATAGTAATAATAAGAGAGAAATCAGATCGAAAACAGATTTGGTTATTGCTTTTTCCCTCGAGCTATTAGAGAGTGGAACTATAGAAAAATATAAAGTTGTTCGACGAACCCTCTGCCATGCACTTCAAAGTGACTTGCAGAGTATCGATGTTGATGTAGATCTCGACTTTTTCATTTGCCGTTAACTGTTACCGTTTCTGCGACGTTTTAGCACTACAGTACTTACATAAACTCATTCGCTCGAATACAGAAACGATACTGTGTGTATGCACTTCGACTTACAAAACGTTCAACCGCATGATAATGATTGTTGCTGTTTAATTTACAACAGTCTTTTTCATTCACATTGTCCGTTATTTGGAAGTTCTAATTGTTGTTGAGGGATACATTACAAGGTCAGTGTCCGTCATTAAGAAGGTTATAAGGGTGTAAGGGTACAGACATATTTTTTGAAACTTTGTCTTTCAAGAAAACGAAACCTTACATTTGAACTAAAAAAGAAAAGAGAGAGAGAGAGTCAAATGAATATCAGGTGGGAGGAAATTTTAATGTTTCTTTTTAGTGTAAGGAATTCTATTTTATGTTTTTCTTTTGTATTTTCAAATATATATACAATATGGCATTCAACAGATTGTATAAAGACCCGTAATAAATACAGGTTTGAAGATTTGTATCAGCGTTTCGAATCATTATGCATATTTAAATGGAATTTAGATGAAGTTGGGAAATTTTCATCTGTTGCGAGGCTGTGCGTCAAGCACAGGGTCTACAAGAAATAGTTCATTCAATATTGGTCGTGTGGGGAATTTGAATATGTCCGCTGTTGGGAAGAGACCGTTAAGGGAAATTTTACTATAGTAGTAGTAGTAGTATTCCACTAAATCGAAATATTAAACAATCCACTCACTAAATTTACATACACATTATCTTCCAAAACGTCTGTAACAATCGTGATTGTTGGCTCAGTAGTTGGACTTGTGATCCAGAATTTCAATTCAGCAAATGAACCTAAGAATAATTTATTATTTCGCTTACTTGCTATTAGCGGTATGATGATTTGGTTATTCACGGCTACCACTCGTGCCATGTACGTTTGCATCGAAAATTTTCCGTGTCTTATTGTAATTTCAAAGAATGTTCAAATGTTTGTTAAGCTTAAGGGACTGAACTGCGGGGTCATCAGTCCCTAAACTTACAAACTACTTATGAACTACCTTGTACTAAAGAAAACACAAAAATCCATGCCAGAGGGGGGATTCGAATCCCCGACGGGGAATGGCTTCGCGCATCGTAGCATAGCGCCTCAATGCGCTTGGCCACTCCACCGCGGCTCTATTTTCAAGATGAGTAATAGTACTTACAATTAAAAAGGGGGGATTATTCACTGGTAGGAAAGGAATTCCTTGACAAGCCTGGGTAATTGTTTAATGAGAGAGCAAATACCTCTCTCTCCCCATTAATTCTATCATTGATTCTAGATACCCATTGTTGTTATTGCGTATAGCTCAGTTTTCACAGAGTGAGGTGGTACAGTGGTTACACACAGGGCTTGCTTTTGAAGGACGACGGTTCAATTCCGCCTCCGGCCATCCTGATTTAGGTTTTCCGTGATTTTCCCAACCCTCGCCCGTCAGGCAAATGCCAGGATTGATCCTTTCAAAGAACACGGCCGATTTGCTTCCCTATCCTTCTAAAAACTATCCGAGCATGTGCTCCGTCTCTAATGACCTCGCTGTCGATGTGACAATTCCTGATCTTCCTCCAGATTTCACTTTCATATAGTAGAATACTTCATACATAAACCTCGATGAAACCCTTTCTTAGTTTACTGTTCACGTTGTTGTTTGTAAGCTACGGAACGGTAATGTTGTCTTGGAAGGTGCACTTAGCAAAAGTTACTCTTCTTTCATATTCTGAATTATATCTATTATCATTAGAGACTATACTTGATAATGATAAAAAACTGTTTCCATTGATCGATTTTTCTTTAACCAATACGTTTGTACTACGATACCGGCGTCATACGTTAGTTTGGTTTCCCTGGCGTACTAGCAGGAGTTTTTCTTTTTCTTCTCATTTACCTTTAGCTTGCACTTTTTGAGAGAAGTACCTGTCAATGTCTTACCTGACGGCTGACACTGCAGTTGAAACACAATGTTTACTGCAACAATAGATCAAGAACAGGATTTTACTCCTCTGTAATCTCCGCCCGCTGACCACTTGTGGCTGGAAATGAGATTTTTACGTTCTGTATGCGCAATTTAGTTTATTCGAAGAGAAAAAAAATATTTTAAGATTATGTATAAGTGCGCGCGCGTGCGCGCGGACACCAGTGGCGCAGCCAGGATTTAGTTCGGGGGGGGGGGGTTGTTTTAAATAAAGCCTATTGAAGTAGTAATCTATGACTTATTTTTACACTTTTTATAATTTAACCAATTATACTACGAAAACAATTGCGAAAGGAATAAAATGAGTAGGCTCTCATTGACTTGAAAGTGGAAGAGGAGCAACGTGATGGAAATGTAGGGTATATAATCAGCTCGTAAAATAATCACGCTGCTTCTATATTGCTAACCAAAGAGAAAGATCTTTACAGTTTTATTAACATGAGACTCTGTGTAAAAATTGAACTAAAATAACACTATCGTTGTTCTTAAGATGCCACTCGGTGGCGCCGCTGACCTGCTAAGCAGCTGGTCGCCGAATTTGAACAATCGAGAAGCAGCATCAAAGCTGGTCGCGGCGGCATTAAAACCGCTCACAGTAACAGCAGCACACGTTCTCCGTGGCGACATCACGTTGGCGAACCATTGGCACGTTCACTTGTGCTTGGCAAATTATAGTTACATTGTGTTATATTACATGTGTACTATATCAAATTTCCGGTGCCGACTGTTTTAAAAAATAAAAAAAATTAAAACAATTTTTAAAAAATCGCAATGACGTGTTTTGCGGCCCCTTTAGATTTGTAGTTTTATACGTTTTTGCAAACATTTTGGACCAAAATAATAATGTAAACAGTATAAAATTAATTAATAAGAGTGTCTGAAACCCTTTTAGGAAAAGTTTTTTTATGGGTAGTGGCGGGTTTTGAACCACTGACCTTGAACGTCACATTCGAAAGCATTACCCACTACGCTACGGCCAATACTGAGAAGTTGCGTTCTTTAATCTCATACTATTAATGGCCGTTGTTAACTGATGCTAATATGGCATTTGTAGACGCTAGATTAACATGTATCGTACAAAGAACGACGTGGTTTTGTTAATTCTTCAGTGCGCCATTGCTTTGAAATGAAAACGTGTAAGTTAAAATAAGAAAATCATCAAATAGCAACGCAAGATGGCTTTGCCAGAGAGAGTTCTGGGCGAGGAATGTCACGTGACATCTGCGAACGGCTGGTTTTCGTTAATTCAGCGGAGGGTGTCAAAACACTGTTATTTTTGCAAATATCTCTCAAACGATACGAGATATGAAAAAAAACATAAGGGAACAAATCCGTAGAGAATCTTCTCCTCTACAAATTCGGTTATTCAATTTTAGCGTCAGACGAACGGTTTATATGCAATTAAAATTACATTACAAACGGCTTTTTTTGGTATTACTAACGTATTTATTGTCCGAAATATTTGAAAAAGCGAGGTTCTGGTCTCTGGTAGCCAACAATTATGTCTGTAGAATTTGTTGCCGATCGGTTCAACGGTTCGATCTAAAAAGTGGGAACACGTGACAGCCAGACAGACATCGTCGTCATTTTTGCAAATATCTCTGCAACGATGCAAGATATGAAAAAAGAAAAAACATAAGAGAGCAAAGTTGTAGAGAATTTTCTCCTCTATACACTCGGTTATTCAATTTTCGTGTCAGGTGAATGGTTAAGACGTTATTTTTATTAAAATTTCGAGCTGTCAAAAACGATCGCAAAGTTCATTATTGGCCTACTTTCGGTTACGGTAGTAGTAACACTAAAAGTGGGCCAATAATGAACTAAATAAATCTTTGGGAGGTGTTGGCGAGGGTGCGGCTTCATCCCCATTAGCCTTCACCCCCTTCCTACCCCCCTCCCTCCGTGGCTACGCCACACACACACACACACTCTCTCTCTCACACACACACACAGCGTTCGTTTGTTCTCAACGTGTAGATGCCCGTTAGTCGCTTTTTCAACAGTGAGTTGGCTAAGAAATATCTAGTGTATCAATTATCAAATGTTCAAATGTTTGTAAAGTCTATGGGACTTAACTACGGGGTCATCACTCCCTAAACTTACAAACTACTTACGAACTAAGACGGCACAAATATCCATGCCCGAGGGGGGATTCGAACCCCCGACCGTAGTGGCCGTGCAGACCGTGACTGGAGCGCCTTAGTCTCCTCGGCCACCGCGGCCGGCTACCAATTATCCATGCAACGTTTCTTCCTGAGTCTTCAATGTAATACGTCTTCCTACAACATTACAGAGATAATTAGAAACTTTGTATAGTCTTTTAGGTTTGTTTTCCTCAATATTACTAGAGAAGAATCTTTAGCATCTGCTAAAACAAATATCTTTATGCCATATTTCGCTGTTTTGTTTGGAATATACTGAATAAAAGAACAGCGACTCCAGAAAGCTTGCAACTTTTCATCTACCGGTACTGGCACAAATTGTCCTACACTGTATGCGTTCTTGCAGTTCGCCACGAAGTTATCCAATATTTGACTTAAGCTTGCGGCAATATTCGTTACTCTTCTTTCTGGCTTTGTACTCTTGCAGTCAAAACGGATACATCGTAAAGGGAATAGAAGTCTTCTGTATCTCATCACAGCTCTCGAAATCTCCATACCCCTACCATATGCTGTCCACAATTCAATGACATTTATGTGGTTCGCTTTCTTAGTGCCAGTGAGATATACAGCAATCCGAACAATGCTATTATTTCACACCTTGAACTTTCCTTAGCGTTCCTTTCACTGGAATATTGTACACTTTCTTTCTTGGATTGAATGTATATATTGGTGCATTTCACAGTTTCATCAATCATTACCAGGGTAAGTATTGGCCATAAAGCCAGTGTTTCACTTGTGACCACTCTGGCAACATGCGTAGGCCCAGGGAATATTTAACAATATTCTTTATTTTTGTTTTCGAATTTACATTAGGACATATTTTATTCCGTTTACACGTTTTGTCGCTCCCAATAAAAGTATCACCAGTGGAGAGTAGCTCTTCAATCATCATCTGAATTGTGGACTTGATCAGAAGCTGAATCGAGGTCACTTCGTGTGATAAATTCCTCTTCTTCCTCAGAGTAGTCATGGTTTTCTTTGTCTGGTACTGTGTTGAAATCTGGATCCACATATTTTAATAGCCATCAAGCTCGTTGTCTGTCAACATTGATCTCGCCCTGCAGAGTGATATACCCGCTTGTTACGTGTTATCATTTCATCTGCATAAAAAGGAGTGAAATATAAGTGTAGGGAAAATTTCTTACATGACCGGGAGCGTGGCGTACTTCGTACACTAAGATGACACACTCCCAGTTTATTTTAAATTACTGTAGCTCACATGAACCTATGACGACGTAACTTCTCAGTATACGCAGCATTACTTACTAAACAATTAAATTGAAATGTGTTCAAAATAGACCATTTTCAGCTGAAACAGTAATACAGCAGTGGCGGCGCTAGGCGTCGGCCACCGCCGACGGCCTCGCGCCTGTGGGGGCCTCGCAAAACATTGTTCAAATTTTAGGTTTTTTTGTTTTTTATTTTTTTTATTTGATGTTTAACGGCGCTTTCCAACTGATAGGTTATATAGCGACGACCTACATCTAATTTACACCAGCTTAACCAATGGACGAACTCAACATTCGTACCCAGTGGTGGGATTCAACCTCCGGCGAGAGCGATCTCGCTCACCGTGATATGATGCCTTAGTGCGCTCGGCCATTTCCGTATGAGTGCAGTAGTGATGCAATTTTTAGTTAAATACTTACATAACAAATTCATCAGTACATTTTATAAAACGATTTGGAAGAATTATATCGAAATGTTTATATAACAATCAGATCAAATTCAAATGTTTGTAAAGTCTATGGGACTTAACTACGGGGTCATCAGTCCCTAAACTTACAAACTACTTATGACCTACTTACAACTAAGGACGGCACAAATATCCATGCCCGAAGGGGGATTCGAACCCCCGACCGTAGTGGCCGTGCGGACCGTGACTGGAGCGCCTCAATCCCCTCGGCCACCGCGGCCGACTAACAATCAGAATCAACCCCCGTTCCATTCAGTACAGCTTCGGCCGAGAGAAGCTTCACAAAGTTAAATGATTAAGACTAACTTGAAAAGCAAAATGATCCAAGGAAGACTATCTGAAGCCGAAATAGCAGCTAGTATTAAGATGTGGTCTTAAAAAATTCAGTGAGACGAAAAGGTGAAAAGTTCCTCTAATTTGTGTTTGTTTATTGTAATTTTTGGCATTGCAATACTACTCGTATATTATACTAATAGAATTTTAGTATAATGATTATTGATGTATAATTCAGCTCGTTTAACACTTTATTCATTAATGAAAAAATGAAAGGAGCCTCGCAAAGACGAGTTCGCCGACGCCCAGTTTTCGTATAGCGCCGCCACTGTAATACAGGAATAGGTAGGCAACAATGGAACGGTGCACAACAACGTTATTTGCCGTTGGTGCACTTTATACACGGGCGCGCGCCCGTTCGAGGGTTAACTTTTAACACTACAAGTAATAGAAACAGTGTGTCTGTCTTGAAACTGATGGCGCTCAATTTTGTTCATCCATTACCCGAAAATAACAGTCCAACAATTAGGGACTTCCAACAAACTTCACATAATCGTAATTTGCGAAACTTCTTCTTGCAGGCAACCCCCTCCTACAAAATTATGAAATATACCGTATTCACTGTTTATGCGGTCAAACTTCAGCATCTGTCATGAGTTTTAATTTATCACTGTTTAACTACATACCATAGTTAGTAGAAGTGTCTGACTCCACGCGTGTTAACATTCAACCTAGGCGTAACGACAAAGGTAGCTTAACAAGCGGTGGCGTGCCCGCGAACTGCGAGCAGCACTGTCGAGACCCAAGCAGTGTTGCCATGTCTACTTCTTTAGAAGGAGATCTCCTTTATATTTGGGTATCTACTTTTCTACATTCGGGCCGGCCGCGGTGGCCGAGGAGACTGAGGCGCTCCAGTCACGGTCTGCACGGCCACTACGGTCGGGGGTTCGAATCCCCCCTCGGGCATGGATATTTGTGCCGTCCTAGTTCGTAAGTAGTTCATAAGTAGTTTGTAAGTTTAGGGACTGATGACCCTGTAGTTAAGTCCCATAAACTATACAAACATTTGAACATTTTTTCTACATTCGGCTGGTTACAGAAATGCAAAATCTCCTTTTTTTAATTCAGTATCCGCGAAAATCTACTTAATTTTATCTTTTTGTTTTTCCTTAGGGTTATTCGCAGTCGGTAAGGAATGCAATCATCTTCATTATTGCTGCAAAGTGCTTTTCATGAGGTCTCTCACGTTGATAATGTAAGGGGATTTCCATAAGAGTCACAGGCAAGTCGCTCTTGCTATGCGGACATTATGATGTAGAGGTTTTAGGTGGGGGTAAAACACCGATAGAGGTAAGGCCAGAACTACCTCGATTTATGACAATGCCTACCTCCGCAAACAACTGCACTGCAGCCGTCGTCGAATGCTTTCTGTATTCCGCTTTGTTTGTTTGGTGCGCTGCTCATTATTTTTTCACGTTCGCGACCGACTTTCAGGATCGGTGAACTGCGTCATTAATGTTTCACACTGCACACGGTATTGTGTTTCTTGTCTTGTGTTGAATCCAGGTGAAATGATCACTGTGCATAAGTGAGGGGTCTAGAAAAATAAAGCGGATTGGTGATTCTTTTACGTTGTGATGTTTTATGTTGTGTTAAATGATCAGTGACCATGAGTGAGGGACCTAGAAAAAAAGCCAAGTACTCTCAGACTTACTGATCAGAATGGGAACAATCCAGTAACTTAAAGGGTTGGTTAATGAAAAGAAAAAGGGGGATACGTTTGCATATTGCAAGTCATGTAACAAAGACATTAATATAGCTTCTGTAGGCAAAACAGGGCTGGAAAAACATGCTGAAAGTTAGAAACATACAAGTAATTCTAAGAGATTTGTAGGTTAAGGGACTCTAGCATCTTTTGTCAGTGCTTCTTCTACATGGTGTAATTACAGAAAAAAATTATTTAGGCAAAATGTCAGGGAAATTTGAAAAAAATTCTGGTTTTTTCCTTTTTCTTTAGTCGTCATTCTTGAGATCTCTTCAGCATTGACATTCGAAATTCTACTTCGTTCTCCTTTTTACACGAGGCGTTATGCATAGCAGTTTTAACTGGCACCGGGAGACCTGATAGGTTGTTGGTAGGAGCCAATGAGATTCTGCATATTTATTAACCGGAGATAACGGCAAACCGCGCCCTAACGTACTTAAAAACCACCTTCTTGTTTAACCTGTACCTAACCTTCTTAAGGCTACACTACAGATAATTTTTTAAAGTGAAAGTTAGGTTAGTTATAGGTTAAACAAGAAGTTTTTTTCAGTATGTTAGGGCCCATAGCGATCGAATCTCCGGTTAAGAAATATGGAGCATCTCATTGGCCCCTACCAACAACCAATCAGACCTCCCGGTGCCAGTTGAAACAGCTATGCATAACGCCTCATTCTTTTTACGATTCGAGTCTACTTCTTTCCGTGGAATCAGGTTGGCAACACTGGACCCAAGTCGGCGCGATTTTGATTTAGCAGTTGGTGTATGATGCGATTTATTCTCTGAGCTTCTTCTTTGAGTTTATTTACGATGTTGTGAGACAATGACGAGAATTTTAAGACTGTGAAGGGATAAAGTAGCGTTCGAGTTATAGTTCGCTGCATTTTAAGGAAGAAGTGGAACGAAAACCCTCACTTGTTTGGTTTCATCGTTCAGGTCTGGCTACAGAGTACAGAGTCTGTAAAACATTTTGTTTGACCTCGAAAAAAGTTAATAGAGTTTTGAAAAATGGGTGAGGACAATTCTTCGCTAAGACGGAGGTCTGTCTCAAAATTGTTTCGTGCGCGATTCACATTTAAGCGAAGAACTTACAACGAAAGCATCCTTGTTCATCATTGACAGTAAAGAAGTCGAAATGTCAAGATAAAGATGGTCTCGAACACCAGGAACGGTTTCTCATTTATTTCTCAGTTTATCGAAATCTCTATCGAAAGTGTTAAACAAAAGAAAATCGCAAGTAAAACATTCACAAAATAGAATCTGTGACAGAGAAATTGCGATGTGTGCCAGTGTTTCTTCTTCTTCGGAAAATATACGGAACGAAAAGGTACAGCACGCGGCAGTCATTTCATTAAAGAGGATATTACAGTGTAAAAAACCAGAGTTGCAACTACGGAATAAATTAAGGACAACCAATATTGAAATTAGTAAACTGCGGAAGCATCTCTCAGATGAATAGCGTAAGACGATTCAGTCAAATCTTCTAGATAATAAGAAACAGGCAATCGTAGTGACGCCGTGTTAAAGAAATGCCAATTGAAAAGAAATTACAGAATGCGGTATGATGACGAGTTTCTTCTGGACAACCTGTTCTTAAAGATTACATCGCACAATGGTAACAGACATTGTTTTCAAATGTTTGTTAAGCTTATGGGACTTAACTACGGGGTCATCAATCCCTAAACTTACAAACTACTTATCAACTACCTTATACTAAGGACGGCACAAATATCCATGCCCGAGGGGGGGATTCGAACCCCCGACCGTAGTGGCCGAGCAGACCGTGACTGGAGCGCCTCAGTCCCCTCGGCCACCGCGGCCGGCGACATTGTTTTAAGTATGAATTGTTGACCCTTCCTTCAGTAACACATCTCCGAAATTTAGCCAAGAGTCTCAAATATGTGGAAGCATCTAAAAATTATTTTCGTGATGAACGAAACTAAAACGCTTCGATCGACTGATTTTTATGAAATTAAGCTCCAAGAAGAACTGCATTTCAACAACAATAAATTGAAAGTTTCTAGTTTCGTCAATTTAGGGGAATATAGTCTAGATGATTCTAAGGATAAACTTGAAATACATGGTCTGGTGTTTGTTCCTCTGCTGCCTCTATTAGAGATTATGGGTCTTGCGCAGGACAGTTAAGTCCTTATGCAAGTGGAAAACTCCCTATCGACAGATTATGGGGCGATTTTTTATGACTGATCACATTAGCATTGAAATTACTAACGTCAAATGTTGTGATGGGCTTCGTTCCTAAACTAGTTTTTCATTACACGAAATGCCGTTTTTTTTTTCGGGCATTAAACAGAAGGTTCCCCAGAAACTATAGAAACTAGCAGACAACTGATGTCCATGTTCTTTTCATTTAATTACATTCAGGGTTGGGAAGTAACGCTCTACTTGTGACACCGTTAATAGTAATAGTTACTTTTCGAAGGAAACGTACTGTAAGGACGTTATTATTTGCATAAAGTAACTTTAACTGTAACAAAGTTACGTATATCGGTTAACGATTTAACTGAAGTATCGTTACTTTTTTGTTGCAAGTTGCGTTTCATATTTTTTGTAAGAATCTCAAGACTGCAGAATACCAGGCTTTGATTTTAGTGAAGAGACAAAAGAAACAGTATTTGTTTTTTAAGTTAAATCTTTTCAACAACTTACGTTGGAAATGTATGGCATTTAATAGTGCTTAGATATTCATAACATTTTTATTTTAAACAACAATGAGTAGCCGGACGCGGTGGCCGAGGTGGCTGAGGCGCTCCAGTCACGGTCAGCATGCCCACTACGGTCGGGGGTTCGAATCTCCCCTCGGGCATGGATATTTGTGCCGTCCTAGTTCGTAAGTAGTTCATAAGTAGTTTGTAAGTTTAGGGACTGATGACCCCATAGTTCAGTCCCATAAGCTTAACAAACATTTGAACATTTGAACAATGAGTATATAACAATCACCAAGCACGTCACACGTAAACAGCTTTCGACATGGACGACGATGAAGAGACACGCATGCTTTGGCCAGCTTATGCTGAAGTGTTCGAACTTTTGACGTTGGATGTAAAAATGATTACTTCCTCTGTAAATTGTGTGTCGGTGGCGAAATTATCCAAATCGGTCGTAACTCCACAGCGAAGTTAACAAAACATGTACAAGTTAGTTTTTTTGTTTGTTTTTGGCGTTAAGGCGCGCTTACAATGAGTTTAACATGTTCTGCAACGTTGTTCGCTACTTTTTCTGAACTACGTTACCGACTTATACAACATGCTGGCAACACAAAAGCTGCGTTCCGTGACTCTCAGTAAAGAAACAATGTTCGTGGCTTGCTAGCTATAAATTCTAATTTGCAGCGGTTGGCACATTGTTTGGCACCGGCGATAGTGAAGTAGATAAAACAATTAAGATCCTCTTTACTCCAGCAATAATAATAGGATCGTGATCTGATTTTGGAAACTTGAGTCGTCATCATGTTTCGTTAGTTGGCGTCCTAAGAAAGAGCGATGACAACATTTTGTTTGTACAGCGCTTTTTATGAAGCAAAAATGATTGTATGTAGGCGGCAGCAGTGTGCATTAAACGTTGACGTGAAAAGGGGATCATCAGCAGCAGATTCCTTGACACCTTATTTGTAGTGTGACTTTGAGGCTAAAGAATTTTCATTTATTGAATTGGACGATTTGGATTAATGTGAAAACATAATATACGACCAATTAATTACATGTCTCAGTGCTATTAATATAACTGAATTACGTTTACATAAGCCTTCATTCAAAGCTTCGCAAACTGCGGGGAGAGTAATGACATATGGCTGGCTTTGAAATGTGGTATAAATATGCTAGAAAGGGTTTCATAGGCACTTCCTGTTGCCAAAAAAACGAAGAGTAACAGCAAGTCTTCACAGGAGTTGTTTTTCTGAAAATTTCTTATAGCTTTGGTGACTTATTTAACATGTTAAAAATGTAGTTATTGCATTCTATATAAGTTTCACTCTCGCCGATTGTACTGCAATTGTAGTGAAGAAACTCTGACGTTCCTGAATAGCTACTTTTTTTGTCTGTTTCCTAGCCATCTTTTATGTTCTAATAGAAAATTAAATTATGCAGTAAAATTCTGTAGGCTGCAATAGAATTGTAAATAAACTGTCTTGTAATGTATTGTTTCGTACCTTGTCAGGGATCTTAAGAAACCCAAGAAAGACAAATGACCAGCTAATTTTAAGTTATTACCTTTTTTATGGCACTACGTAAGTTTCCTAATGTAAAAAGTATCTTAAAATCAATATAAACGATACTATTCGCACTCATCCAATATTGTATTCAGTAATGTAGCTTGCCGACCGCTTGGATCGTTGCTGTCGTAGTGTACAGGGTGTTACAAAAATGTACGGCCAAACTTTCAGGAAACATTCCTCACACACAAAGAAGGAAAATATGTTATGTGGACATGTGTCCGGAAACTAAAATTTCCATGTTAGAGCTCATTTTATTACTTCTCTTCAACTCACAATAATCATGGAATGGAAACACACAGCAACAGAACGTACCAGCGTGACTTCAAACACTTTGTTACAGGAAATGTTCAAAATGTCCTCCGTTAGCGAGGATACATGCATCCACCCTCCGTCGCATGGAATCCCTGATGCTCTGATGCAATCCTGGAGAATGGCGTATTGTATCACAGCCGTCTACAATACGAGCACGAAGAGTCTCTACATTTGGTACCTCGGTTGCGTAGACAAGAGCTTTCAAATGCCCCCATAAATGAAAGTCAAGAGGGTTGAGGTCAGGAGTGCGTCGAGGTCATGGAATTGGTCCACCTATACCAATCCATCGGTCACCGAATCTGTTGTTGAGAAGCGTACGAAACACCTCGACTGAAATGTGCAGGAGCTCCATCGTACCACATGTTGTGTCGTACTTGTAAAGACACATGTTCTAGCAGCACAGGTAGAGTATCCCGTATGAAATCATGATAAAGTGCTCCAGTGAGCGTAGGTGGAGGAACATGAGGCCTAATCAAGACATCACCAACAATTCCTGCTCAAACGTTCACAGAAAATCTGTGTTGACCTGAATGCACAATTGCGTGCGGATTCTCGTCAGCCCACACATGTTGATTGTGAAAATTTACAATTTGATCACGTTGGAATGAAGCCTCATCCGTACTAAAATGAGCTCTAACATGGAAATTAAGCGTTTACGGACACATGCCTAGTTAACATATTTTCTTTCTTTGTGTGTGAGGAATGTTACCTGAAAGTTTGGTCGTACCTTTTTGTGCCGGCCGCGGTGGCCGAGGGGACTGAGGCGCTCCAGTCACGGTCTGCACGGCCACTACGGTCGGGGGTTCGAATCCCCCCTTGAGCATGGATATTTGTGCCGTCCTTAGTCTTAGCTAGTTCATAAGTAGTTTGATGGGACTGATGACCCCATAGTTAAGTCCCATAAGTTCTACAAACATTTGAACATTTTTTTTTTTTTTTAGAAATAAGAAGACACTGACTACTATTTCTGTTACATTGCAGCGAGATGTAGGAGAACGAAGAAATTAGCTCTTCACGAAAGAATGATTACGGAGTTGTAACATAAGCAACTGAAATGCCATAAGAAATACTGCGAGCACCCCTTTTTATCTTTCACTCTTATAAGAGGCCAATTGTGCTATGGATGGCAATCATATATCATTTTTTACCTCGTACCATCACATTGTACTTCGGTGCCGTGGTGACCCGTATGCATTACGTTGTTAACGGAGCTACTTATAGCGGCGCCACCGCATTCTTGGACTCGAAAACGCGATAAATCGCCCAACTGAATTAAAACACGGAGCCTAAGTAGTCTACAATTGGCTTCTTCAAGGCAGTTTCGGTAAAGTGTCGTGAATACTTGATTTGTTGGCGGCCGGTGGGAAAGCGAGCGTTTCAACGTCACGAGCTCGTCAAGTATTCATTGTCCGCCATCAATAAGTGATGGCAGCCGTAATTACAGGCAAGGAGGGACAGTGGAAATGGGGAGCGGGGGGGGGGGAGGGGGGGAGGTGGTACGAGCCCGCTGCTGCTACCACCGTCGCTTTACCGGAGTCTGGCTACCGACACCTGTTACTTTCTTCTTCTCATTTATCTTTCCGCAAATGTGGAAAGGCGTGGATTCTTCTCACCTGACAGGATGTTCCCCAGTGACGTGCTCTCATATGCTCCGTAGGCAGGATACTGTTGCAGGCAGCGAGTCTGTTTATCAGAACTGACATTGCTAGTTAGATACAAATTGAACTCTGTGCTTATTTATTTGTCTTAATCGCAAACTGGTTTCAGTTACTGAGCAACTAACAACGCCGCGGCGGAGTGGCCCAAGCGCATTGAGGCGCTATGTTCCGATGCGCGAGGCCGTTCCCCGTCGGGGGTTCGAGTCACCCCTCGGGCATGGATGTTTGTGCTGCCTTTAGTATAAGGTAGTTCATAATTAGTTTGTAAGTTTAGGGACTGATGACCCCGCAGTTAAGTCCCATAGGCTTCACAAACATTTGAACAACCAACAACGAGAAGTATAGAGAATCAGAAAAATTCAACAATCAAGCGAACCTTTAATAAAATCGTGGTATGAAGTCACACAATCAAATAAAATTAGAAAGACTTTTTCGCTCTGCAGCGGAGTGTGCGCTGATATGAAACTTCTTGGCAGATTAAGATTTCAGTTGAAACACGTCCACTGAATGTGTGGTCGTATTCCGTTTTGATTTTATTCATTAACCTAAAGTGTTTCTGCGGCATTAATGTTATCTATCAGTGTGTTAATTATTTTATTCTTATTATTATTATTCATAAATGCCCCATATTTATATATGTTTCCACCCGTGTGATTGAACTTGTGTGCTCATGCGAATGTGGAAGGTTGCTTTTAATACTGACTGACTGCCGCACAATAGCTTACAGTCGCCGCCTCGCTCTTCAGGGTCTCGTTTACTTACCAACCTAATCTTGGATGAAAGAGGTGACAGGAGACCTCTCTGGGAGCGGTTGTAGAGGGTATTGTCTTTGCCAGGTAGCGAGGGTTCGTAAACAGTAGGCTCTGAACGCACTTTGCATAGTCTTCAGCACCCTCTATATCTGGTGTGTGGCGGGGGAAGGTTTTTCCCGTGGCATGAGAGTTACACTCTTCACTCTGACTCTAACGACATTGGAGGTAAGTACTTGGTCGAATCATGCTGGCATGCTGTTAGAACTTTGCTTTCTTTGTTATCAGGCAGTCTTGGTATTTCGGTGATAGTTCTCTTGTGTAATTCTGTCACTATGCGAGGCAAAGTGTTTCTTAATTTACATAACTCGAGTAAATTCAGTATAAATTTATTATTTGCATTTCCATTCCAGTGATGATTGTGTGTCCAGTTTTGCTCAAGTTAGAATACTCATGTATGGCCTTCAGTCTTTGTGTAAACTTAGTATCTTTGAATTTTGGAAACATTCAAGGCACATTGGTATGTTGCGTGTCTCGTGTCATACGTTTGTGACATGGACTGCACTGTTTCGTTGTAACCCTCTTCTGCCTCTCATACTCCTTCAGTAAATGTTTTGGTTTGCAGCTGTAAGGTCTTGTCAGGTTGGGGTCCATCGTAGGATAGACGAGTGCTTCCACAATAGATTCTTTGAAATCAAAGATGCCCATTTTCTTACCATTTATTTTACTGTACAAATCGAGAGCAATTACAACACATGTACACGTTATGAAATGGGAGACAAGACTCTTGTACCATTTCACATTTCTTTTAATGTACGTAGCATAAGAGACCTTCTGGTCCCGCGGCGGAGCGGTCGAGCGCATTGAGGCGCTATGCTACGATGCACGAGGCTGTTTCCTCGTGCATGGATGTTTGTCTCGTTTTTAATATAAGGTAGTTCATAAGTAGTTTGTAAGTTTAGGGAACTGATGACCCCGTAGTTAAGTCCCATAGACTATACAAACATTTGAACATTTTTGACTTTCTGGTCCGATAGGTCGATAAAGGTCTTCCCTTTGTTATAGTCAACCACCATAGCAGGTTTACTTATTTCCCTTCCTTTTTGTATAGACTGGGCCATTAAGGCATCATGTTTTGTACTAAGCAATAACACGTCTCTTTCATCCTTCCATTTCAAAACGACGGGTTTGTTTTCAATCTGCTGGTCTCGTACATCCACTTTTTTCAGTTTCACCCTGACCACACCAGGATGATTATATTTTCCATTCATACGTAACGTGCGTGTTAAGTGCGTTTTTCGTTCGATAAGCTTTTTAGCTAGTGAAACACTGGTATACCAGCTGTTGGTATACAGTGGCGGCGCTAGGCGTCGGCGACGTCGGCAACAGCCGACGGCCTCGCGCCCTGTGGGGGCCTCGCAAAACATTGTTAACATTTTAGTTTTTATCTGATCTTTTATATTTGATGTTTAATGGCGCTTTTCAACTGCTAGGTTATGTAGCGACGACCTACATCTAACAAACTAGCTTAACCAAAGAACGAATAACCCGGCCGGCAGCTATTTAGTTGTCAGTATTTATCTTCGTATGAGTGCAGCAGTGATGCAATTTTTAGATAAATACTTGCAAAACAACTTCAGTGCATTTAAAAAAAAATGGAAGAAGTATATCCAAATGTCTATATAACAATCAGAATCAAGCTCAAGTGCCAGTCAGTACGGCTTCGGTCGAGAGAAACTTCACAATGATTACTATCAATTGAAGCCGAAATAGCGGTTGGTGATGTGATCTTTAAAAATTTCAGTGAGACGGAGAGCCGAAAAGTTTCTCGATTTTAATTTGTGTTTCTTTATAATAATTTTTGTCACTGCAATAATAATTGTATATTACACTTATAAATTTTTCGTATAATGATTATTGGTGTATAATTCAGCGATTTTATGTAACGTTTTCTTCCTTACTGAAAAATGAAAGGGGCCTCGCAAAGACGAGTTCGCCGACGCCCAGTTTTCGTCTAGCGCCGTCACTGTTGGTATACAGTGTTCTACCACTATCTACGAGCCCCTCCATGACATCTATTACCACTCTCTCGGAAACAGACATGTCGTCTGCTCTTCCTTTCGCAGTGTACACTTTAAACGAACATGTATAACCTCCATTAACACACAGCTTGAAAACTTATATCCCATTGTATGCCTTTTGTTAGGGATGTATTGTCGAAAGCGAATACGTCCTCGAAATGGTACGTTGTTTTCATCTGTATAAACTGCTTCTTCTGGTGTGTAAGATTCCTTGAATTTCATACTCAGAAAATCCAAAAATGAAAAAGTAGATATTTTGACTAGCCTATCGTCTAGATCTGTTTCTTCATTATTTGAGAGATGTAACGTTGAAAGTAACGATTCAAATATCTTATTAGTCATTATTTTTGGAATCCCATCTTCATAAATTCTTTTTGTGCATCAATAGTGTCTCAGTTTGGGAAACGGCGTAAGTCCTATCCAGAGACTTATCCCCCAAAACATGCGCATTTCATCAAGGTTGGTGTCAATCCATTGTGCTAGCCTCTGATTTGATGGTTCGAGTAAAGTAATGTTTTGCGCAGCAAATATATTGGTCTCTTCAACTAATAGCAATATCATGTTATCATCTCTTAAGTGTTCAAAATGTTCGATGGTAGGTAGTTCTTGCAGCTGTTGAACAACATCTGGCGAAAACCAGTGTTTGGGGACAAAAAAGTAAAATTAAGTCTGTCACCTGCTACAGGTTCCCATTTGTTTCTGTCTGAAATATTCGCAAGAGGAGTAACATAATTGGCTCAGAATCGGTTGATCAAGCATTATTTGCATCATCATCATCATCATCATCAGAACTCGCCATTAGATGAAACACTCGGCTCTCCAACGGAATCGTCAGAAAGGACTGGTGCTTCATCTTCAGAATGACAAAATTTCATCGCTTTCTGCATCGGCGACACGACTGCTAGCAATTTTGTTTCAAATTACTTAACAAATACACGTGTTAATGTTATAACCAACACAGATCCAAAAATCACAGATTTGTGTACCAGAACGTTGACAAGATATGGTGCTGAAGTCGGATGTGCCAGGTTCAAGTCCTCTACACAATAACAAGCCCAGTGATACGCCATTTAGCACATCTAGAGGTAAAGCACTGATGTTATCCATCTTACCAAGGGTCTAATACAGAATGTCCAGTGAGCGATGCGAGAACTGCTGTCTGGAGGCTCCATTTCGGCTTATCCATGGTGTAACAAAAAGGTACGGCCAAACTTTCAGGAAACATTTCTCACACACAAAGAAAGAAAATATGTTATGTGGACATGTGTGCGGAAACGCTTAATTTCCATGTTAGAGCTCATTTTATTATTTCTCTTCAAATAACATTAATCATGGAATGGAAACACATAGCAACAGAACGTACCAGCGAGACTTCAAACATTTTGTTACAGGAAATGTTTACAATGTCCTTCGTTAGCGAGGATACATGCATCCACCCTCCGTCGCATGGAATCAATTGCTTCGAACGTCTTCCTCTCGGGATACCTTCGTTCTGGGAATCTGTCTCGATACAAACGTACCGAGCCACGGCTATTGCCTCGTGCTAATCCATACATCAAATGGGCATCTGCCAACTCCGCATTTGTAAACATTGCAGTGACTGCAAAACCACGTTCGTGATGAACACTAACCAGTTGATGCTACGTACTGATGTGCTTGATGCTAGTAATGTAGGGCAATGAGTCGCATGTCAACACAAGCACTGAAGTCAACATTACCTTCTATCAACTGGACCAACTGGCGGTGAATCGACGAAGTACAATACGTATTAACGAAACAATTGGGTATTTTGACAATTGTCTGCACGTATTATTTCAATTTACCTTTAAAGAGAAATGCTAAAATGAGCTGTAACATGGAAATTAAGCGTTTCCGGACACATGTCCACATAACACATTTTCTTTCTTTGTGTGTGAGGAATGTTTCCTGAAAGTTTGGGTGTACCTTTTTGTAACACCCTGTATAGCTGTCAAATGGTTCCCACAGATGGCATAGACGGCGCTGTAACTTGGACACGCCCTACATCATATATGGGTGGAGCCGACTGCTGAGTTGAATCCCTGGCGTCTGTATGTGTGTGGAATGATGTATGTGTGGTCGCCTCGCCATTTATGCTGCCCGGGGAACTGACGTGCGCGTTTGGCTGCCTAAGTGGCAGGCTGAATGTGATGCACAATTGCTTCCTGGGACCATGTACGCACGGGAGAGTCTATTTGCACCCCAATGAGTTAAGGAAGTGACGTCAAAATGACGTAGCCGGCCGCTCCCGTCAAACAACCCGAGGTTTGTTCGGGTACAAGCTCTGTCCTGCAGATAAGCCATCTTCCCTTTAGTGTTCCATGATATTGTGCTTGTAACTCTCTTGTTGCTAATTCAAAGTAACGGCAGACTGAAGAGGTACCAAAACATGTTGATCATTGTACGATTATTTGTAAATTAGAATCAATAAATGCCATTTTGGCGGGTAACTCTTGATAATGGTGGTAATGAGCAACAGAGTCATGACAGGTATGCGCTTCTTGTAGCGCAGTGGACAAACGCGTCACGTTTTGTAGCTGATGAGTGTGGGCAGTGGTTCGGTTCCCGCTTCTGGCTTTCCTCTTACCTTGACTCATAACTTTTCCTTACACTGTTAAAATTAAAAGGAATTTACATTTTGTAATATTTCGACGTATTTACGTATACAAGCGCTTTCTCTAAAAAGTTTGTTCTCTTTAGTGAAAATACCGTGAAATATGGAACCTGGAATTGTAAACATTGTCTGTAGAATTTACGTACTGCGATATTTCGACATATTTACAAGTACAACCGCTTTTTCTTAAAAGTGTGTTTGTTCTGTTTAGTGAACATGCCGCGAAATATAGACCAACGAATTATAAACATCGTCTCCTGTACTACCTGCACATAAAGTGCGGAGACGTAGTTATCATAGGCCAAAGATAACATAGAGTGCGCGTGCCCCTATCTCTGCCGTGTTGTGGTTTGAAACCAATATCTAATATTGCCCCTAGTCACGTGACTAAGTTTTCGTCATTAGGTTCGTTTAAGCAACTACCAGATTCGCGTAACCTGAGCATGCGCAGAGCTGTTATCGAGGTACTGCAACAGATCGGTGCATGCTCACTTTACTAGAATCTGATAACTGGTAGCTGCTTAAACGAATCGCTTATGAGCACAGTTTTTGTAGTTTTCAGCTGAAGACAAATATTGATTTTCACAATAAAACGACTTTTGTACGCTTATTATACCTGTAGGACAAGGGATAATATAGTTCTCGCACAATTATAATAATATTAATGCTATGATTTTTAGTTTCTATAAAAGCATAACACGTATTGCTGAGAAAATGTAAGAAAAGTGATGCTGTTTGTAAAACTGATTTTTCGCGTTCTACTTCCATGGCGGTTGTAAAGTAAGAGACTCGCAGGGCAACAAAAACAACTATACACTTAATAAATCATTTATACGTTTCACCTAGGCACATGTAAAAACTATAACGATCACATTAACATTAGGAATTACAGAGAAATAACGTTGTAAGTATATGATTAGACGTTTTGTTGTTAAAATAAAAGCCAAATTTCAGTTATAAATGGGAAAAACTACATCTGTCAGCTCCACTTCACATTTTTCGTAATGTCGAAAACGGCTTGTTGCCCTGAGTCACGTGACGTAGATATTGGTTTCAGTGTAATGACGTCACGCGCAGTCTACATTATCTATGGTCTATGATTGTTATAGTGAATGTTGCAAATGATATGCTGATACAATTTTTTTCGTATATTGACTACAAAATACAGGCAAAGCTCTTGAGATCCGTGAAATGGCACAATTATCTCATAAACAGTGTTTATAGAACGCAAGGATGAATGTAAAAGTGGTTGCAAAAAGGGAACAAGGCATTTCAGTCTCATTAAGAAACGACAGTTGCCACAGAACTCTGGTACGGAATTTGTATATAAAATTATTTGAATCAGCGTGACATTTAGAAAAATGTTTAAATGTTTGTTAAGCTTATGGGACTTAACTACGGGGTCATCAGTCCCTAAACTTACAAACTACTTATCAACTACCTTCTACTAAGGACGGTACAAATATCCATGCCCGAGGGGAGATTCGAACCCCCGACCGTAGGACATTTAGAACATTAATTATTACAGTGTGTCTTCCGTTCATGTGCAGGTAGTTCAGAATACAATGTTTACAATTCGTTGGTCCATATTTCACGAATTTTCTCTAAAGAGAACAATCGCTTTTATACGTAAACATGTCGAAATTTCGCAAAATGTAAATTCCTTTTAACTGATAACAGTGTAAGAAAACTTTTAGGAGTGTGGCGGAGACTGTTCCACGTCGGGGGTTCGAATCCCCCCTCGGGCATGGATATTTGTGCCGTCCTTATTCTTAGCTAGTTCATAAGTAGTTTGTAAGCTTAGGGATTGATGACCCTGTAGTTAAGTCCCATACGTTCTACAAACATTTGAACATTTTTTTTGAATCCTCCCTCGGGCATGGATGTTTGTGCTGTCTTTAGTTGATAAGTAGTTTGTAAGTTTAGGGACTGATGACCTCGCAGTTAAGTCCCATAAGCTTTAGAAACATTTCAACTTTTAGAAGTCAAGTTAAAAAAATAAAAATATTAAAAAAATGTCGGGACTCGGGGAATCGAACCACCGCCCATACTCATCAGCTCCGCAACATGACGCGCTTATCCAGTGCGCTACAAGAAGCACGTTTCTGAAATGTCTCTGGTTTTGCATTACCACCAGTATCAAGGGCTACCCGCCAATATGGCATTTACTGACTGTAATGTACAACTAATCGTACTAAGAACGACATGTTTTTGGTACCTCTTCAGTCTGCCGTTACTTTAAAATAGCAACACGTGGGTTACAAGGAGAAAACCATGAAAGGGAAGATGGCGTCTCTGCAGGACGGAGCTTGCACCCGAACAGACCTCGGGTTGTTTGAAGGGAGCGGTCGGCTACGTCAATTTGACGTCACTTCCTTAGCTCGTTCGGGTGCAAATAGAATCCGCATCGATGGGCGTATAAAGACATATATAAAAAATGTAAAAAAAAAAAAAAAAAAAAAAAAAAAAAAAAAAAAAAAAAAACCACCGAGTTCAAAATGAAAAGGTATATCGTCCGTGACCAAAACATATCAGTTTTAGTGAAAAAAGTGTGTGGTCCCACAGACCGTTACCACCAGTATCAAGGGCCACCCGCCAATACGGCGCTCAAAGAGTTAAGCATGAGGTCTAGTCTCGTCAAACGTGACACTTCGACAATCCAAAACCAAAACGAATTCGAAGAACAATGCAAAGTAAGGAAAATCATAAATAATTTGCCACAATATATACGTTATTGTGAAACTGGCGGGTGGCTGATATTCCGCGCCTACACTCGATTTTACGACTGAAACTGGACAGTAGAGGCTGTCGCTTTAATGAAAGAAGTACTGTACTGTTGTGGTGCTGCCGAGGTGGGGGAGCAAACTTCTCGCTTGACTGCACACTCGCCCCTGCAAGCTGCTGTACTGTCGAGTATGCAGTAGGCGGCTGAAAGGCAGAACCGTCGCGTATGGACTATGGAGCACGAGACTGCCTTGCATACGGATAGTCTTAATACTATGCCGTATTAGGCAATTCGAAAGCTTAAGTTACAGTTCGAAAAGAGTGGTATTACACCGTCAAAGTCTGTCACTACAGAAAAAAATACGTTTGTTTTTCAACTGCATTAAACTAATAATACAGGTTGTACATAAAGTTCGGGAACACTTTCAATTATTTATTGCACAAGAACCAAACATAGTACAGATATCATACCTACATCATTATGAAGAGAGAACGAGAATTTCCCTAGTCTTTGCCTAGTCTAACATTGGCAGTATCAAAACCATTAAAAAATCGCGTACCACATCACAGACACGTCACACAAACAAATGCAACACCCTACACTCCACCACAACAAGAAAAATGGCGGTATAACACTGCCATTTCACACAAAAATCGCACTAAAGATCATAAAACATAAGAACACGCCACAAACAAGAAAGCAGCAACAACACAGCTCAAATGTAAGCCAAAACAGCCACATAGAAATAATGTTCACTATAATTTCCAGGCGAATGTACAATAAATCATTTAGTTTCCGTAAATAAAAACGTCTTGTTGTTTGCATATGACAGGCTGTGAAAACTTGTACTTCCGCAATTAATGCAGATGCAAATCCTGCGGATGACATAATGTAAGTATCTTGAATAAATTAGGCCTAATGCATCTAAAAAAATAATGGCAAACCAAACAACTTGTCCAAATGATTGTATAACCAAAATATGTAACATGTTATTCTAGAAAATAAAAGCCAGAAACCCACGGAAGATGGCACAATATGTGCCGAAAAATGTTTTGGTATTGAAAAAAAAAGTGTTTTGCATAAGGCGGATTCAAACACAAATCTAATACTGTAAGCTCGGAAGATACAACAGCTGAACCATCACAAGATGATCATTTTTACAGAAGGATGGAGAAGCTTGTAGAAGCCGACATCGGGGAAGATTATTTTGGATTCAGGAGGCAATACTCACTTTACAGCTTATCTTAGAAGACATATTAAGAAAAGACAAACCTATATTTCTAGCTTTTGTAGATTTCGAGAAAGCTTTTGACAATGTTGATTGGAATAGGCTCTTTCATATTCTGAAATCAGCAGGAGTAAAATATAGGGAACGGAAGGTTATTTACAACTTGTACACAAACCAGAGAGCAGTTATCAAAATTGAAGGGCACGATGCAGAGGTTGGGAAGGGAGTAAGACAGGGTTGTAACCTACCTCCAATGTTATTCAATCTGTACATTGAGACATTGAGAAAGCTATAAAGGAAAGCAAGGAGAAATCTCGGGGAGGAATTAAACTTCAGATTGAAGAAATAAAAACATTGCTTTTGCCAATGACACTGTAATTCTGTTAAGAGACACCAAACAATCTGGAGGAGCAGCTGAACGGAATGAACAGTGTGTTGAAATGTGCGTATAAGATGAACATTAACAGGAGCAAAACAAGGGTAATGGAGTGCAGTCTAAGAAAATGAGGCGATGCTGAAGGAATTAGATTAGGTAACAAAACAATAAAGGTGTTAGATGAGTTTTGTTACTTGGGCAGTAAATTAATACATGATAGTCGTAGTACAGAGGATATCAAATGCCGAATGGCAATTGGAAGAAAAGTGTTTTTGAAAAAGAGAAATTTGTTAACATCTAATATTAATTTAAGCGTAAGGAAGTCCTTTCTGAGGGCATTTGTGTGGAGTTTTGTCTTGTATGGGAGAGAAACGTCGCATAGTATCTGAAAGCTTTTCAGTTTTCTTGCAGAGAGTTTCATTCTTGATATATACTATTTTATTATCTTGAAATTTTGTTCCTACGATGTTCCTTTAATAACAATTTCTCCATTTGGCCATTGAAATTCATGAATGTTTGTAAAGCTTATGGGACTTAACTACGGGGTCACCAGTCCCTAAACTTACATACTACTTATGATCTAACTACTGCTAATGACGGCACAAATATCCATGCCCGAGGGGGGATTCGAACCCCCGACCGTAGTGGCCGTGCAGACCGTGACTGGAGCGCCTCAGTCCCCTCGGCCACCGCGGCCGGCATTTGAAATTCATGTTTAGTGTTTCTGCTGCATAGAGTGCTCCTGGCTTAATCACTGACATGTAATCTGGACACCCAAGTAAGGGATTTTTTTGTTGCAGGTATCTTTCGTTAGTTGGAAGGTGAGTTCAAATTCATTTTTTTTTTTTTCTGGATTGCATTGCTTTGCTTTCCCCTGCATTCCAACTAATCCATTCTCAGAGGTATTTGAATTCTGTTACTATTTCAATCTTTTTCTCTTGAACTTTTAGGTATTTATGTATTGCTTGATGATTGTCATGATCTTAGTTATTTCGAAAGAGATGTGAAGGTCTATTTTAGTTGCTTCTTTCTTCAGTTCAAAAATTTGCTCCTGAGGTTCTTCCATTGTTTCAGCAAACAGGGCCGATCATCTGCAAAAGCAATGCAGTTTACGCTAAGTTTCCTCTGTTTGCATCCAATCTTATACCGCTCTTTACATTTGTGTTCCATTCTTTGACTACTTTCTCAAGCTCACAATTGTACAAAAACGGTAAGTGCCCATCCCCCTGTCGCACCCCGTTTTTATTTCAAAGGGTTACGACAGTTCACCCATGAATTTAACTTTCGAAAATATGTTTGTAATGGTCGCATTTATGATAATAGTTGGTTTCTTATCCAAACCCATTTTTTCCAGGACTGATAATAGTTTCTCTATCAATCGAATTATATGCTATTTTGAAATCTATGAAGGAGATTACGTATGTTTTTGCCCTTGATTTTTGTTACGACATAATGATGTTGAGGTTTAGCATTTGTTCGGAGCATGACCTTCCCTTTTTAAAACCTGCCTGGTATTTCTCTGAGGCCATTATTAATGCCAGCTATATTTGCGCCGTTATCATATCCATCTCCTTGACGGTTTTGAATATCTAGGCCATTACTTTCTAGTTTCTTTCAAATTGCATTGGTTAAACAGTTTTAGTTGTTTCTATGACGACAGTAGACCCAACTAAATGTTCCAGACGACCTTAGATAAGTACTACCACAGTCTCACGGAAATAAATCGGATAACTAAATGGGGAAAATTTTAACAACTTGGTCAACTGTTTTGCGAAGTCCTCACAGGCTCGAGGCCGTCAGGGGCGAGAGCAACAAGAAAGACTGGCCGTGGCTAGAGCTCCTAAAAATACATCCGCCATATTGTTTCCAAACACAGCACTTACCTTATGCGAACTGTGTTGTTTTGTTCAAGTTTTGTGAAATATTTTAGAAGTGTTCTGCGTAGAGCCTTAGCTCTTGCATTCGGCTCCTGTGTACATCGATATGTGGGTGAAAGACAAATATCTCGTGGTTTCTTTACTTATTTCTGCTTTTCTATGCTGTCCGAATAAAGGAAAAAAGTACAAGAAACAAAAATATTTCTGTGATAAAATCGCGTACTACGTTTAATTCTGCTGAAACCGTTCATGTAAGTAAAAGTTTTAATCGATTTTGGCTTGTACTTGAATAATGAGGTTTGTTTGCCGTCTTGCAATATGTGTTGATTATCTGCTGTGACAGATACACAACATCGGATTTTTATACTCACATTGCTGAATATAGGCCTACTTCTATTACGTTACTGAGAAACTGGAATGGGATTCCTGCTTCACCTGTATTAAGACTCCGCACTTGTGCATATGTTCCTCATGTTCTGTGATATAGGCCCACGTAGGTAAAAATAAATATGTATGAACATCAGACTCTTAGAAAAGTTGAATGATATGTCAATAAGTGCAGCGAATTATAAAAGTTTCATTACCAACTGTACGATATTAAATAGGTCTTCATATAAGACAAACATTATTGCAGCTGTCTCGCATTTTAGTAATAGGTCATTCTTCCTCGATCAATGTTACTATTCAGTAGTAGAATCTTCAGAACGTATGAAATGCAAGATGTGAAACGAAGAAGTCCTTGTTTTACTCTAAGTAGGGTGCCAACTGTCTTGTTCATAAAATGAATCCAACAAACTCACTCCTCAGAGGGTGCGCCCTTATGTTTACATAGCATCGAATATTATACAGTATACTTCTATGAAATTAACAGGAAAGTCTTTGGGACTATCAGAAAACCCGAATTTGAGAGTGACCCTTGAACCAGTGTCGTGAGATGTCTCCCGTTCCACAGTCCACAACTTTACTGCCTGCACTATGGCTACTGACGTTTGCACAAATCGTCAAGGTAGGTTTGTGACATGTATACACTACTGGTAGATCTCTCTATTCGTTTTGACAGACATTCAGTGCGCTCTTGCCTTAAAACGGCAGATTTCTGTAATACCATGTAGAAGACGTTTCCAGTCATTTATTCTAACAAATAGTAACTATAATGATCGGTTTTCGAAGGATTCTGAATTCACATAGTTACTTTTACTTACTTTGAAATGACATATATTCAAAGGACCTAAATTATATACACAAAACCCATGAAATACATGAAAAGAGCTGCCTACCTCCCCGAATAGCCATGTGGTGTGATGTCGGTGGCGTTCTCCCACCTTATTGGTGATCGTTCAGACGCACATTGAGAATATCTGGCATGCGTGATACTGCACGACAAGTTGGGAAAGCCTTGCCAACGTGCGGTTTGCACCGAGGCCAACGAGAAAAACAGACCCCTGAGCGCACGTCATGCCACGTAAGCAAGGTAGTCCTGAGCCAGCACGATCGCTACCTAGCGATGGTAGCAGCTGAGCAGCGGAGGCGTGCGGATCACTGGTGCTCTGCGCTCCGTTCTCGTTGCCTGAGAGCTGAGAAGAAGGGTTTGTGCTGTGGCGGGAATTGAGCAAGTTGTCGATTCGTTGTTGTAACAGCGAAGAAGAAAATTGTCGTTTCTCGCGCCACAGCGTGGGTGAGAAGGTTTAGCAGAAGACAGCCGCTGCAGTGAAGGGGCCGTCGGTGGCACAGCTCATTAAGCTGGCCGATCACGGCAATAAAGTAGAAGGTCGTACTCCAGTCCCGCCCTTGTACATCTCATGCAGGGGCGCGTGGGCGGAAATGTAAGACGTGATAGCCGGCTGCTGCAAGCGAGAGGTCCGCATCGGGATGGTCGACCCGGAAGCGACCATCTCGCTACAGGCAGCGACTATGGCAGACCACAGAGCGCTGAAGAGTGCTGTGGCTGCATACTTAGTCGACATGCCTCCCTCGCAGACGACGCCTGAAGGCAAGCGGAAGGAGATGACCAAGGCGCTCCTCAGGAGGCTGCCTTGGTGCTGTGACGAGGCAGCAGTGCTGGAAGGACTGCGGCGAGAAGGATTCAGTTGTGCGACTGTAAAGTTGCACAATCGGACCAACAGGAAGAGGCCGCCGCTCTACATCGTGGCCGTGAAAACGACTAGCGATGGGGGCGACGTCTTCTCCTTGCGGAAGCTGCAATTGTGACAGCAGAAGCTCTCCCTGACGGCATGGACCCTCTCCCCCAGTGCTTCAAGTGCCAGGGGGTGGGTCATGTCGCCAAGTACTGCCGCAACGCTGCGCGGTGCATGAGATGCTCTGGGGAGCACGACTCACGCACCTGCGCGCGCTGCAAACAGGCGCCGAATTGGCGCCGACTCTGACGGCTCGCACGTCGCCAAATGGCGAGGCTGTCCGGCTTTCCCGCGATCGGCCGGAAAACCCCGCAGACTGCCTCCCGCCCCAAAGAAGAGGACAAGGGCCGGCGATGACCTTCGCGCTGTCGCGGAGGAAGCCACGACGGCCTTCAGAACCGCCATAGCGGCTGAGAGGGCCGCCTTCCACGCCGAACTCGCCACAGAGATGGAAAGAGCCTGCCGCCAACTTCGGCATCTGCACGCCGAGCTGGCAAAAGACCTGTACGAGGACGAAGCTGTGGACGCTCCAGCGCCCGCGCATGCGGCGCAGGGCTCTGGGATGGTCGCTACCGAGACGACCAGCGCTCCTGCGTTTCCACAACCTCAGTCGACAGCCGCCGCCACGATCTCGCCTGCACAACGGAAGGCGATAGAAGATCTGACGGCCGAACTGAAGGAGAAATCTCTGAAGGAAGCGTGCGCCACTCAGTGACGACGCGATCCTGAGCATCACGTCGACCAGCGGAGGTTACCTGTTCGCGCGCTCATACGCGTGGAGAGGAACCGTGCTGCTGGAGAGAAGCTGCCGAGATCAACGTGGCGCTCTGCCGCATTTGGCCAACTGGACAAGTGCAGCAGTGAGAGCCAACGCAGCAGATACTGCTGGCAGCACCACCGTACTGATGTCATTATGACGACCTTAGCACTGACACGGTATGCGATGCATGATACCCACTACTAACATAACGTACCCTTGCACGAACTATCGCAGTTAGCAAGGAATCCACTACTGCCCTAACCACCCACTCCTGACTGTCGCAGAGGTGTTTTCCCCCTTGGCGCTTGGCTCATTTTTCCCTCTGCCCTTAAACCCGCTCTTCTTTCGAAGTATTCGACCACTACTATCTCCTGATATGGACCGTATTAATGGGTAATTTTGCCCACACATACGGCACACACCACAGTTCTCGCTCCTGTGACTCCTACATTAACTTACTAACACATGCAGAGGTGACAGTAGAACTTTTGAGTTGGTCACTATGCTAGTACAGGCGTGGAAGGGATTCACACTTAAAAAAAACTGGCGATCGCGCTGGCTTCAGGACTGCCTTCCTTACGTGACCTGACGTGCGCACTGCGGTATGTCTTTCCCGTTGGCCTAGGGTTTGCACATTGTGACGTCAAAATCTCGCTAAGTTAGCCACACTCGTTCAGATACAAACTCCGTGTGCCGACGGCTTAAGCCAAGGCCTGTCTCGTTGCTCTCGGTCATCAGTCGCCGATGCCTAGAGCAACTGCTTATCTTCAGAGGTTGTTTGAATATTGACCAGCTTTTCAGACCACTGTGGTCCAGCCCTAGGTCCATGTAAACGTGGTTGTGGGTGGTCTGACGTTCCTACTCTAAATTCGACACTGAAGAGTGCCACGGCTGGCGTCGACGCGTGGTCAGCCGGCGGCAGACAGCCATGAATCACGGCAGGGCAGGAGGCGCCGCACGCACTGCACGCTCTGGGTCGCGCCCTCACTCGCGTCGAGTGGAGTGCAGCTGAGTGCACGACCCCCCCCCCCCCGATACCACCCCCCCCCCCCCCCCACGTCATCAGCCAACACGCAGCCAGTCGTCAGTCGTCAGTCAGGTGCGCTGAAATATTGCGCGGCCGGAAGTGGCGCCCGCCTCCGCAGGTGCTGCCATCTGGCGCCCCGATGACGAGCTCCGCTGCGCCCGACTCGCAAATCATGTTCCGTAATGGCCGGCTCCAAAATTAAGCGCGCCCTGCGCGGGGCCGGGAGAAGATAAATAAGCACCGACCGGGGAGTGCTACAGCTGGCCCGGCCGGCTAAAACGAGAACGGACGCGCTTTCACGCGTACGCGGCCAAACGAAATTATCAAGTGGAATCGGGCCTCCAGTGTTTGTCACCTACAAGTCCTCTTTGAAGGCACGAAATGGATGGCTACACAGAGTGACACCTACACCTCGTTCCCTACTTCAACCATTTATTCGACGCAGGAGCGACTGCTTTTAGGAAACTCGAAAGTTCGTGATGCAGTCAAATATCTCGGTCTTTTTCTTACGACATTTGCGAGACAACAGACACCACATATATAAAAGTTGTATATGCTTGGTATTCTTCAAGGCGTGGAGGCGATCTAAAATGTCACGTGTTGTGAAATATATTTCCCAAGATCGCTTTTCAATACTTCATTCAACATTACCGGTTTCGATAAAAGTTGGTTGTCATCTACTGATCTGCAGCCTTTAAAAAGTATTGGCCCACTTTAGGTTACGGCATTAACACTAAAAGTGAGCCTTTGCGATCGTCTTTTAACAGCTGGAAATTTAAATGAAAATAACGGCTTAACCATTCATCTCACACGAAAATTGAATAACCGAATTTGTAGAGGAGAAAATTCTCTACAACTTTGCTCTCTTAATTTTTTTTTCTTCATATCTCGTATCGTTTCAGAGATATTTGCAAAAATAACGGCGATTTTAGGATGTCTGTGTCTGTCTGTCCGTAACGTCTTCCCTGTTTTTAAGACGAACCGTTCAACACCAAATTTTACAGACATAATTGTAGGCCACCAGGGACCAGAACCTCCCTTTTTAAAATTTTTCGGACGAAAAAATACGGCAGTAATACCAAAAAAATCAGTTTGTCATTTGTAAACGAACAGTTCATCTGACACGAAAATTGAATAGCCTAATTGGTAGAGGGGAAAATTCTCTACAACTTCGCTCTATTACGTTTTTTTCATATCTTGCATCGTTGCAGGGATATTTGCAAAAATAACGGCGATTTGACGATGTCTGTCTGGCTGTAACATGTTCCCACTTTTTAGGTCGAACCGTTCAACCGATCGGCACCAAATTTTACAGACATAATTGTTGGCTACCAGAGACCAGAACCTCGCTTTTTGATACATTTCGGACAAGAAATACGTTAGTAATAGAAAAAAAGCCGTTTGTAATGTAATTTTTATTGCAAATAAACCGTTCATCTGACGCGAAAATTGAATAACTGAATTTGTAGAGGAGAAAATTCTCTACATATTTGTTCCCTTGTGTTTTTTTTTTCATATCTCTTATCGTTTGAGAGATATTTGCAAAAATAACGGAATTTTGACACCCTCCATTGAATTAACGAAAACCAGCCGTTCGCAGATGTCACGTGACATTCCTCGCCCAGAACTCTCTGTGGCGTACGCCATCTTGCGTTGCGTATTTGATGATTTTCTTATTGTAACTTACACGTTGTTATTTCAAAGCAATGGTGCTCTGAAGAATTAACAAAAACACGTCGTTCTTCGTACGATAAATGATAATGTAATGGCTACAAATGCCATATTAGCATCAGTTAACAACGGCCATCAATAGTATCAGATTATAAAATACAACTCCTGACTGTTTGCTGTAGTGTAGTGGGCAATGCGTTGGACTGTGACGCTGAAGGTCAGTGGTTCAGAACCCGCCACTGCCTAATTTTTTTTCCTGAAACGGTTTCAGATACACTTATTAATTAATTTTTTTTATTTAGATTATTATTTTGGTTCAAAATGTTTGCAAAAACTTATAAAACTACCAATCTAAAGTGGGCCGTAAAACACATCAGTGCAATTTTTTTTGTATTCACATCATTATACAATAGTATTACATTACAATGCAAAAACATATATATATATATATATATATATATATATATATATATATATACAATTCGAAATACAGCATCTTTCCATACATCATTAACAATTACACAGTTCAATTGCACTGTTTCTTGATTTACAACAATTTTGTATCTGCTCGTCATTTATAAAGTGTATAACGTCATACACTCATGTTGTGTCATGATTTAAAATAATGTACCTCATCTCGTCTCTCTTAAAATCTATTGCATCACACTTTTTCACTTGTTCACACTAGTATGTAGAGGACCTGAATAGAGGCTAAGTTTGTATATAATGAAAATTAAAGCTATTGCTTTATACAGCAGTTGACATACTTATCTCGACATTTAACACATGAAAACTATATCTATGAGCTTATTTATATTTAGAAACTTATATGTAATAATTTATGATACATTCATTTCATTATATCAATCAAAAGTATGCAAATATCATGTATGATACTTTCATTTTATTACATCAATCGAAAGTATGACATCACATTTGTCAATTATAACAGCATCTGTACAGTTAGGAGAGTACAACTGATGTGAAAGTTATAATATTATGTACACATAATTTATAAAAAGAAATTGCTTTAAAAGTGTAAAAAGATAGGTGTTATGTTATTTTTGTTTTAATTTATGGCAATTGTAATCCATTCATCATGGAATAAAAAAGCAAATATATTACGATATGCGATCTGTTGCAAGGTATGGGAACGTTGAAAGGGATGGATGTTTTGAAGTACAGTGGTTACAAACCGGATGACGTCCTTCACAGTAGGGGGAGGGACACAAGGATTGGTTCAGGTGCATAGGAGGATCAACAGGACAGACAGGGGCAGTGAGTTCAGAAGTGGTGGGGGCGGGGAAGGATGTGGTGGGGGTGGGGGCCATCACAGGTGTTAAAGGTAGGAGGGGAGGCTAGATTGGGGCAGTGTTTGCGGAGGTGGGAGGATTTGCAGTGGGAGCAGGTGGGGGCGTTATGGCAGTTCTGTGTCAGATGGTCGTTATAAACGAGACACCCGACACAGTGATAGGACTGGGGTTGGGATCGGAAGGGCTCCACCTTGTGGTGCCGATCGTAGATTATCACCCTCTCATTGAGGAGGCAGTTGATTGATGTTGCGGAATCTGTAAAATTTCGCATCAGGTAGGAGGGACTGGTGATGTTATGGATCCATGTGGCAGACCAGATGGAAATGTTGGGGTGGGCAGTTATTTTGTCCTCCTCCATGATCAATGGACTGAGCATCGTGATTACATCGGTGAGTGTAGGCGAGCAGTGGGGAGGGAGGGGTTGGCAGGAGAGGAAGAGGTGTAGTATGGGGTCAGGGTTGCAAGGCGGCCAAGATGGATGCTGGGCAGGCCCTGTAGAACTTCAGAGTAGGAGGAGCTGGGAGATTTTATAAGAATAGAGATCCTACAAAGAATGATTTGGGCGGTGGGGGAGGTGGGGTGTACTTCCGGATTTTGAAGGGTAAGGTTTTATTGTTCAGGAAGTGAGGGTCAGGACGGGAGGGGACGAAGGTGTAAAGGGTGGGTTGGGTAGGAGGGATGGGGGTCGTGACATAGCATTGAGAGATTGTTGAATGGGAGGACGAGGAAGAGGAGGAGGGGGAGTCTTTTTGGTTGATGCAGGAGGGGGTTCAGCACCTCCACACTTGATATATCATCTTTTTTGTGCTGGTGAAGAGGAGGGGAGGGAGATGGGATCTATAGGAATGAGGCAGGGGGCTAGAGTTGTTTGGGCGACTGATGCATGTCTGCCACAGTGGCACAGTGGTTCTCGATGTGGGTGGGGGTGATGGGTGGAAACTCATGCGGAGAGTTGAGGGATAGGTAGTCGGTAGTGGGGGCGGAGGAGGGATACATGAGAAGCTGCTGTGGTGTATAGTATGATATAGAAGGGATGCCTTGGGATGGATGGTGGGTAGTGGGAGCAACAGTGTGGGTTATGCAGAGGATGGGGGTGATGGTGGAGGATGGGATGTTACTCATGATGGGATTGAAGGATTAACAGTTGGGTAAAAGAAGAAAGTTGGACAGTCCAAGAGGAAAAAAACTTATGATGAAGTAGATGACGGCACACATGCGTTGACCACAGTGGCGGGCAGAAGGCAGGAGCTACAGTGAGTCACCTGAAGCAGTCGGGGCGGCGTCGGCGTCGGCGGGGTTGGATGAACGTGGGCAGCTGGCTGGTCCCAGGTCAGGGCTCGGCGATCAGTATGGCGGAGACCCTGGGAGAGGGCGGCTCCTCGACGGCAGTGGTGGCTGGTTGCCCGTCCACGGCATGTCCAGCGGCGACGCAGGCATCGATCCGGTGGCGGCGGTGAGCAGCAGGGCAGCAAAACTCGAGCAGCAGGACAGCAGTACCTTGAGCAGCAGGACGGTAGACCTCTGGGCTGGGCAGGTGGCGATGGCGGTAGTGGCAGCAGCAGCAGTTGCGACGATGAAAGACGACCGTCTGTTGTCTTCCATATATTTTTTTATAAAATTATAATTTATTTTGATGTTGTTAGATTAGCATTTTGTTAAAACTAGAACCCCACTCTTTTCAAGGCATGAGGAATAGCATTTTTATTTCATATTTTAAAATATTAGTTTCTGAAATGTTAGTTAATATTGCTAGGATTTTGTTATTTTAATAATTTATTATTGTATTTATGAATGTGGCAATAAGTACGCCACTGACCCTGTGAGTATGTGTACTTGTTTTACTTTTAAGTGGATGTGCAAGAAACTAATGGCTGACTGAGTGTGTGTAGTAATAGCTCGCTTTGCTTGGTTATCTCTGACTCAGAGTCGATAGTTAGTCGTTACCAACCCCTGCTGTTGATGATACCAAAGAGGTTTCTACACCCTTTGGTTACAAGCCAATCGACCAGCCCTCTTCAGGGCGATTTTCGCGCTCTTCTCTCCCCACCTCCACTGTTGTCTTGTGTTTTGCCAGTTTCCGATAGCTTGCCCGCCTCCTCGCCACTCAGTCTTCACTTCACTTTGTGCTCAGATCGTGGTGAGGTAAGGTTGGTTATGCTCTTGTGTCTGTGGAGATGGTAGCGATTCGTTGTCTAGCATGTTTAACTTAGACTCTTGAACTTAGATTCATTTTTGGAATATACCTTCCAATTGTGCATGGAAATGTGTTCTAGTTTTTCAGTTCAGTGATTTCCAACAGATAAATGCGGTGTATGTGTTACTAGTTGTAGTTTGATACCGGCCTGGTATATTCAAACCTCTTGTGATTATGTGGCGGTGTATGAACTCTGTGTAAATTCTTTCTAGCTTTATGGGGCCCGATTTCTAACAGACGATATGTTCATTTTTGTACAGTGCATGTAAAGTATTTCTTATTGTTTCCTCCCATGAGTGATAAGTGTTCCACATGGTTGGTTCTTAGAGCAAAGCCTTCAGCTTCCACTATTGTATGTGCCATGCCCATCAGGCAAGTAACTATGCGATTTCCACTAACATTTCGCGATTTTCTCTCCCCGCCTATTTTAATTTTCTTGTTTCTTCTCCGAATTTGTAGTATGCACTCAGTCTGAATCAGTAATTCTCTTCGAGCCTTGTACAACCTCCTTCAATAGCTTGCTTATGGAATTCTATGTATTTCCAACGGTTGCATGCCGTAGTTTTTATTCTCACCTTTCTGTCTTTGTAATTATTTCACTTTTCTGGTTTTTTGAGATTGGACTTCATCCGTCTCTGTAATCGCTCCCTATCGCGTGTACCTGCATTTCATTCGTTTCCTTATGTAATTCTAAACATTTCTATGGGTTGCATGCCTTGGTTTTTATATTTATTTTTCCGACTTTGTAATTACTTCACTTTTTCGGGTTTTGAGACTGTACTTCGCAGTTCCAGGGGTTGCATGCTGTAGTTAATTTTCTTTATTTTTCGGAAATAGAATTTATTCATTTTTATCGGTTTTCGGAACCACGTGGGTCCGAACTTCGACTTCAGGGGTTTGCAGCTAGTCACCTGAATTCACGCCACTTCTCATAAAACCATTGCCTAGATAATTTACTCTCAGGTTGCAACTTAAGAGTCCGCCGTGATTTAGTGTAATGAATCCGATTTTTAACCACTTCACCTTCAGTGGAGTGCGATCATGTAACGTAGCCGTGTGTCGCCGTTAGCGTGTTAGCTCGCGGTCTAATCTAAATGCAACTTTGCTATACTCACGCACCATCTCAAATCAGGCACGACAGATCAAAGCCATCTTCACAGTTTTATTGTATATTGTGTTGTTTGGTACCTCCGGGTTTGCTGAATTGCCTACAATAGGGGCGCCTGCTTCTGCCTCGTTTCAGTAAGCTGATTTTACTGAGTTTCGCTGTTGCATTGCGTGTGTGTGAGCGAGTGAGTGTTATTTCTAAATCCCCCCCCCCAGTACCGTTAAGTTCTGTGTAATTTATGTTAAATTCAGCGCTGGGCATCGTCAGTATTAGATAATGTAAATGCAATGTATTAACAAAATTGGTTCCCCATTTTGCTTGCGTTCGACCTGAATAAACAAGTTCAGTATAATTTTGATTTGCCTATAAATTGTAGTTTTCGAGCACCTTCCACCTTTTTTATTGTTTTTCACCAGTGCTGAGAACAAGCTCAGATGCAATTTTATATGTTTAAGTTCCGTTGCGCCATAAATGTTTTTCTTACCCACCTTTATGAAAAAACTCTAATTGGGGTGGTTTGTTTATTAATGCCTGTGTGTAATTTCGTGTGAGCTGCTACGTATATTGGACACTATATCGTTAACTTTCTGTTATTAGAGTAGTTTGAACCAAGACAGTTCTCAATTTGGGCTAGGGAACAAGGTTTTGCAACAGGAAGTAGCCGGTAGTTCACACAGACTTCTGCTAATTTTACTGCTATAATTAAGCTTTTTGATAATAGTAAACTCTTATCTGGGTACCTCCTACCAGAATTAAGCTTTTATTTCGTACAGTGGCCCACTTTTAATGGGCAGTTACGACAGGCAGGTAGGTCATGGAGTTCCCTGGTGGTGGGCCTCGACGAAGACAATGCTCCTGTAAGCAGACACCTTCCGTTAGCAAAACGAAGGGATGTTGCCTGATACCAGACGGGTTGGAAGATTTAGAAAATAATTTCGCATACCTTAACAACACTTTACTCACACAGTACACATTCTCATGGCCTTCTGGCGAGTAACAGAAAGGGCTCCACCCATACTCTAAATTAACATAGTAGGGTAACCACGTCAGTGGTGTGCGGATAAGTTGAAAATTCTAGAGTCGTGCTTCGGTAGTCAGTGCAGTTGTGGTGACCACTGATTCCTGATGGTGTAACTGGAAACGCAACTGCCTAGTGATCATTAGTTCCCGTCCTCCATCGTTGTAATGTAAAGCATACAGACAGGTAATATCTTTAATTCCTTAACATTATTAGTCTCAACAAATACACTTTGTCTGCTCCCAGAGAGCCCACAGTTCTTTTGTGGGTTCCTGAGCTATTGCAGCCTTTCTTGTTTTCAGAGGCTGCATTACCTCTCCCAGCTACCCAACTTCCAGTCATAATTCCTCCCCTCTCCCCGCCCATTTCCCCTCTTTATGTGTTTCTCTTCAAAAGAGCCCTGTTATTCCTATGCTTCTGATGATGGTTTTAACGATTTTGGTATCTTTGCTGTTTCCCACCATTTTATGGTCCAGATTGGTCACCCTCAGGATTTGACCTCCACTACAAAATTATAGTCGAGCCATTTTAGCGTGAGCCATTTGGCGAAGAACTCTGTATCCAGCCCCTACGACATGTATCCCAATCCCTTGCTTTCCTCCTTCCCTCCTCACTGTAACCCCCTGCTCCCACTAGGTCCCCAGCTCGTGAAGCCAGTCTGTGTGGGGCGCTGTTATGTACCCTTCTCGCTGAGCTCCCTGACAACAGAGGAATCACACTACTGGTACCTGCGCTGCTTCCTCCTCATGCAGGCCAGGGAGTCGATGCCCAACTATCGGCAATGCCTAGTGTGCCACGTGGCGTTTGCTGTGGCTGTGAGAAGAGCTCCTGTGTTCCATCCCTTCTGTGCGTCAGTTATAACCAACACAATTCCGCACGCTCCACGGATTACCCAGAGAGGTACAAGAGTGAATGCATAATGTGCCCTGAGGCCCGCTGAAAATTCGAGCGTCAGCATCCAGTACAAATAGTATCTACCTTTGTTACATCCTCTACCCCTCCCCCTTCCTCCTCACCCAAGAGAAGAAGGTACAAGAGTGAATGCATAATGTGCCCTGAGGCCCGCTGAAAAGTTGAGCGTCAGCATCCAGTACAAATAGTATCTACCTTTGTTACATCCTCTACCACTCACCCTTCCTTCTCACCCAACTCCCCCCCCCCTCTTCCCTTTTCCACAGCACCCTTCCCCTTTCCCAGCCAGTCTTGCCGGTATAAGTGTCATTTCGCAGGGCTCCTACTCTTGGCATTCAACAGATCGGAGATCTTCTACCACAAGTCGGCCGTTGGACAGACACACTGAGTACCAAGGTTGCCTGTTCTTCGTCAGTCCCAGACTTTACTGACACCAGCTTTCTCTCTGGGACCTGCCCTTCCCGAGAAAGAAAGAGAGGAAGAAACAAAGGTTGCAGGCCAAGGCCCCTCCGGTGCCGCCTGAGATGCTAACCTTGTTCTCACAACCAGCTCAACATTTTGAGCTTGATCCACAGTTTATGGAATTTGTCCCTTTCGCATAGGGACATACATTGACCCATAGGTGTAATAGGTTTCATTCCATTTGCCTCATATCTGGATCCTAGATCTGTTCTCATCCAATGGAACTGTAGTGGCTATTAAAGAGACGTTCTGGAGTTAAAACAACTTATTTCCTTTCACTCTGAGGCTTGGGTTGTTCTGCAGGAATTGCATTTCATTGCTGGACATTCACCGACACTCTGTGAGTTCTGTTCTTTCTGTCAGAACCGTGTCAGCTCCTATAAGCATCTGGTGCAGTCTGCACCCTAGTTCGTATGGAAATTGTTGCTTCATGGATTGCTCTCCATACCACACTGAAGGTGTTGCTGTTAGGGTTCACTTACACACTACATGAACAGTTTGTAACCTCTATCTCCCTCCTGACAGGCCACTTACGACTGCTGCCCTAACAGCCCTCCTTCAGCAACTCCCCCCATCCCTTCCTCATTCTTGGGAACTTTAATGCCCATCACCCGTGATGGGGCAGTACTTACGCAATTAGTCGGGGCCGCCTCATAGACCAGTTCCTTGCAGATCACGACCTGTGCCTTCTCTGTGATGGTTCCCCAACCCATTTTAGTACTGCTCACGGCACTTTCTCCGCCACAGACTTTTCACTAACTTCTCCTCCCGTTTTCCTTTCATTTCACTGGTCACCACATGATGAAGGACAGGCTACCCTGTTGGGTTCCCATATGACTGCATTAGTGATGCCATCTGTGATATGACTAATGTGATGACTCGAGCTACAAGCATTGCTGTCCCCAAGTCGACAGGCCCTTCTGGCCGCCACTCAGTTCCGTGGTGGAGCCCAACTATTGCCGTGGCAATTCGTGAGGGCCATCGAGCCTTGCAACATCTTAAGCGCCACTTGCTGGTCTTTTCAACTTCGAGCTAAGACTCTTTATATCATCAAACAGAGCAAGCGGCAGTGCTGGGAGCCTGTTTTCCTTGGGCTCATCTGTCCCTTGTCGTGAGTGTGGACTATGATCCGCTCTACACAAGATTGTATGAAAAAATTGTTGAAATGTCTTGGTCGCAGTTAGCTTTATTTCATGACGCGTTTCGAGACATCATCATCAGAAAAAGATTTTAAAAAACGATGGGAATTACACCATCGTGGTATAGATTCATGAATACAAATTTAAAATACCATCATGGATGTCTGGTGAAGGTGTTCAACCAGACTTACATGCTTAGTCGGGGCCAACATGCCAATGTAAGGTCGCGTGTCCAAGCAAAATGGATGGTTTTATGAACCAAGTGCTACACAAGATTGCCAGCGGACATTTTAAATACCTGGACTTGTCCTACCAGATTGTGTCTATATGTACCCATCTGCGCTTGCAGAGCATTTTGCAGCTCACTTTGCACAGGCATTGGCAGCAGTTTCCTACCCAACGGCCTTTATTCTCAAGTAACAACACTCAGAAGTCCCCAACTTATGTTTTACCTCTTACCAGGAGGAATTTTACAACGACCCCTTTACAGAATTGGAACTACTTCTGGCCCTTTCCTCTTTCCATGATTCCGCACCTGACCCTGATGCCATCCGTAATCAACTACTTCAACATCTCACTTATCCAGAATGACAGTATCTCCTCCAGGTATTCAATCATATTTGGCTCCAAGCGGTTTTTCCCTTGCAGAGGAGGGACAGTATAGCGGTTCCTGTTCTGAACCCTGGACAGTTGCCGTCCAAGTAGCCTGACAAATGTACCGTGTATTTTGGGTTCTCTAATCATATACACTTCTATCACTTTAGCAGTGTGGGTTCCGGGAGGGACGCTGCATCATAGACCATCTACTTCGACTGTAAACAGCAGCCAGACAGGCCTTCTCTAAACGTTAACATCTTGTTGTAGTTTTCTTTGTTCTACGTAAGACATATGACACTACTTGGCGTCATAGTATGACTGTGGCCTTTATGTTGGCGTTTGAGGGGAATACCCTCCTAGAAATGTCAAGTTTGTTTTATCGATGTGACGTGAAACCATACATCCCACTTCCAATGAGATGTTTCAGGTGTATGCGGTTTGGTCATATGTCTTCCTCTATACAGCAGTCCCTCTATGTGGTGCATTTAGACGCCCACTTCATGAGGGCAGCCCCTGTGTTCTACCCTCCGTGTGTCAATTGCCACCAATATCATTCTTCACGATCAGCGGACTTCTCAGTGTATAAAAGAGAGAAGAAAATACAGAAATACAAGTTGTTAGATTGTTTAACGTATCATGTGATCCGTCCAAAATTTGAACGGTTAAACCCGGTGGCTATGATATCAACTTTTGCCTCTGTTTCATCTTGTTCCTCTGCCCCTTCCTTCTCATTTCCCTCTGGTTGTGGTTTGTAGCTGGGCGGAGATGCTGCCCAGTCTGGTGTGACCCCTCTGTGAAATGCTGGAAGTGCAAGGGCAGTTGACCACCTATGCGCTTGGGTTACGGTCCAGCCGGCAGGAAAACTGCCTTTGTTCCGATGCCCCTCCAGCTGGGACCTCGGCACACTGTTTCGAGGCTCCGCCGCTGCCGGATGTACGTCGGACGTTGCAGGGGGCTACAGCCAACACCACCTAGAGAGAAGGCCGCGGCGCTCTCGCGTGACGTCACGCAGAGCAGGTCGCGATAGCGTAGCTGACGTGCTGCCCTCTACGGCATAGTGGGCCGTGCCCCAGCGGCCACCCAGTTAGCTACGCGATCGCGACCTGCTATGCGTGACGTCACACAAGAGCGCCACAGCCTTCTCTCTAGGTGGTGATGCTACAGCTCGTAGGCCCACCATACAAGTCTGTGACACAGTAAACGCAGCTGGCGAAACATTGTGCAGTGTAATTGTGAATAATAAAGTATTTTGCAATATTAATTCTGGTTTACGTAAATTATTTGTGCGAAGATGGAAACGATCTATACATTTTCAATTAATGTATGTGGGAACCAGAGGTTCCGTGATACATGGGACTGTCGCATCCAGCTGATGGGGCGCCCCAGCTTCACTCAGCTAAGAGTCTAATTACAAGTTCGTAGCACTTGAGCATAATTTAAGATGTACTAATCACACTTTGGTACATATGATTCGATGACACATCATCTGGAAGCAAAGGAGGTGGCATCTATGGATGTTACACCTGTTAACTACTGTAACACTTCTGCTTTTGTTTCTGCCAGAGCCTTGGAAGATAGTTGAATGTCGTAAATTGAATGGAATCGAGAAACAGAAAATTGAGGTAGTAAGATTTTCGATTAACAACTTTGGATGAGCAAACAAATTCACACGATTTTAATTTTGGGATACACAATTACATTATAAAATTACAAAATCTGCGACAACAACACTACTAAAGAAAATGGTCATAACCACATCCATGAAACTGTGTTCTTGTCATCAAGTTCAAATGTTTGTAAAGCTTATGGGACATAACTTCGGGGTCATCAGTCCCTAAACTTACAAACTACTTATGAACTATCTTATACTAAAGACGGCACAAACATCCAGGCCCGAGGGGGGATTCAAACCCCCGACGGGGAACGGAGTCGCGCATCGCAGCATAGCGCCTCAATGCGCTCGGCCGCTCCGCCGCGGCTTGTCATCAAGTTAAACTTGTATCCATTCTGTGACTGTGACTGTGTTAATTAAAGAAATCAGAAAATAACAGCAACCAGTCACCTTTCTTATGTATTTATTCACCACTACCGGTTTCGAACTGCCTGTCAGTTCATCATCAGGCGGTATATATGTATTATATGTTGTATATACATGTATACCGCCTGATGATGAACTGCCAGGCAGTTCGAAAGCGGTTGTGGTAAATAAATACGTAAGAAAGGTGACTGGTTGCTGTTATTTTCTGATTTCTTTTGTCATCAAGTGTTGGAAATGACCACCATCTGCTGCAATACACATTTGCTGTCGCTGGTTCAAGGACTTCTGGACAGACCGAGTAAATACTTTCGATATCGTTGCACGTGCTGCAACAATACGATGTTTTAAATCCCCTTGGGTCGCCGGAAATTGTGCGTAGACTTCACTTTGAGCTTACCCCAGAGAAAAAAGGCCAGTGGTGTCAAATCAGGCCATCCGATAACGCCCTCACGTCCTGTCTGACGGCGAGAAAAGATCTTCGTAGGTACAAGCGAGCAGTGAGCCGGGTACCCACCGTGACATCTAAGCTCTTCAAGTAGTACCTCTACGAGAGCCAGTGCATATCTGTTACCTGTTACGGTTTCTTCAATGAAGTGAGGACTGGTACTTGGCCTTCAATAACCCAACACTAAACATTCATACTACACTGCCTCCGATGTTCAACCTGCCTCAGCCAGCACGGATTGTCAGCGACTCAGTAATGTATATTCTTATATTAAGCTTTCCACGATTCAGCTTTCCGTGATTCTTCACATCAGAAACGAGCGATAGAATCGTTCTATCTTCTGTAATCTTGCTAGTTAATCTACTGGTGAAGTGACACAAGATAACGGATGGAATCTATTTGTGCGCAAAATGCGAATTATGCTGGACTGACTTATCCCAGAGGCACTCAATAACTTCTCTTGAACTAACATGCGGATTGTGGTAATATCTGCCAGAACATCTATTTAGTTCGCGCTGCTCGTTGCAGACTTGCCTATTAACCGTTGCTACTCCAGTGCCCTTCTTATAACAATTTTTTGCAAATTCGCTGAGTTGTCATTCTTGTTGGACACCGTCTATCAAGGTACCTTTGTGCGTACAGCTCAACTATTCTCTTTGCGTTCCTTCGGCATTCTTCGTAAAGGAGTAGAATATCTAATTTCTATTGGAGTTTGAAAGATTTTTTTCCCCTAACTACCCAGCACTCACCACACATGAGCTAGAAAAAATACAAGCTCCTTACCCTCTCTGGCCCTTTTGTACAGGTATCGTGGCGATGCAACACTGTTTCCTCCTTATCCGACATGACTCATTTCCTTATTTGGGTATGAAATCACAGACTTCCGCATAAGACGGCAATCCCCGTGATGTTAAAAACAGATAAATCCAGGATTCTAAATATAGTTACATCTCCGAAACTACTAATCGAATTTCCAAAGGTGTGACGCCGTTGAATTCCTGTCTTTGAGTTATAAGATACTATAGCTGCCGTCATGGAAGAAGGCGCTTCCGCGCACAGATGCGGAGTGATAGGGGAAGCGCGGAGGGGAGGAGCTACGGCCGAGCGCCAACAGTTGCGCCTGCGGGAGAAACATTGCGTAACTCGCATCGAGCCACGCGCCTACAGAATGAACATTACTGGCTGTTATTGCGGTAATGAATGGGGATGCGCAGATCGGCTGAAAACTGGGCCGCCATCCTACGTGACGCCGACTATAGCAGCAGAAATTACTATACCTGGTGAAATTTAATACAACCGACAACCACCACTTCCGCATTTCAGTTCGCCATCACGGCATCACGTCAACATTTTCACTAGACGCTGGATAGGACGCTGAGTCCTTTACTTCCGAGATCACAAGAATTAAACTCCCTGGATTTCTACCTCTGGGGACATCTGAAAGGCGTTGCATATGCTGAACCAGTTCCTGATGTGCACACCCTTTCACATAGTGTTCACGACGCCTGTCACGCTATTCGGCGAGAGGCTGGAACGTGCGAAACAGTTAGGCGATCCATAATACGACGTCTGGACGCGTGCATTGCAGTCCATGAAGGCCATTTTGAACATATGCTGTGACGTGGATGCGATTCAGCTATGTACTGTGTTCCGGTTTTGCACACATACCTTCCCTTTCAAATGTTTGTAAATCTATCGGACCAAACTGCGTGGTCATCAGTCCGTAGCTTACAAACTACTTAAACCTAGGTAAACTAACCTAAGGACAAACACAGACACTCATGCCCCAGGGAGGACTCGAACCTCCACGGCGAACAATCGCGCGCTCCGCATCGAGACGCATTAGACCGACCTTCCCTTTCCAGACATATGTTTATAGGATATTTTACCTCCATTTCGAGTCAGGAATTAGTCCCTGCAGTTTGTAGATTTTATTAAAATCCATCCTGTACTTTAATTTGAAAAAAGAAAATGGAAAAAAGACGAAGTTGATACCGATCTTTGTAACGAATATAGCTATGACAAGAGACTATACGTATGCTGAATATGCTGAAGTGATAGCTCCTTACTTAACAGCCATATACAACCGCTCCCTCAAAGAAGGATCTATATCAAAAGATTGGAAAGTTGCACATGTCACACCTATATTCAAGAAAGGCAGTAGGAGTACCCACTAAACTACAGCCCTATTTCATTGACGTCAATTTGCAGCAGGGTTTTGAAACATATCCTGTATTCATATATTATGAATTATCTCGAACAGAACGATTTATTGACCCAAGGTCAACATGGATTTAGAAAATATCGTTCATGCGAAACACAACTAGTTCTTTACTCAAACGAAGTGATGGGTGCTATCGACAAGGGTTCGCAAATCGATTTCGTGTTTCCAGAAAGCTTTTGACACCATACCTCACAAACGGCTTTTAATTAAATTGCGTGGTTATGGTATATCGCCCCAAATTTGCGATTGGATAGGGGATTTGTTGTCAGAGAGGACACAGTTCGTAGTAATCGATGGTAAGGCATCGACTAAAACAGAGGTGATATCGGGCGTACCACAGGGTAGTGTTATTGGTCATCTGCTATTCCTCATTTACATAAAAGATTTAGGGGAAAATCTAAGTAGCTCTCGTAGGTTGTTTGCAGATGACGCTGTCATTTACCGTCCAGTAAAATCATCTGAAGATCAAAACCAACTGCAGAACGACCTGAATATGATAACACTATGGTGTAAAATTTGGCAACTGAGAAGTGTGAAGTCGTCCACATGAGTAGGAAAAGAAAACCGTTAAACTTTGTTTACAAGAAAAATCAATCAAATTTGAAGTCCGTAAACCCCACTAAATACCTAGGCTTCAACTGGAAAGAACACAAAGATAATGTCGTGGCAAAGGCGAACCAGAGACTGCGTTTTATTGGCAGAACCCTTAAAAGATGGGACAGAACTACTAAAGAAACTGCATACACTACGCTTGTCCGTCCTCTTTTGGAGTATTGCTGCCCAGTGTGGGATCCTTAACAGGTGGGTTTGACGGAGGACATTGAAAGAGTCCAGAGAAGGGCAGCTCCTTTCGTATTGTCACGATACAGGGGAGACAGCGTTACAGAAATGATACAGTATCTGGGATGGGAATCATTACAAAAACGGCGCTTATCGCTGCGGTGTGGGCTACTTACGAAACTCCAGTCGCCAACATTTTCCTCCGAATGCGAAAATATATTAAGATTACCTGACATAGTCTGGTCTGGAGGCGATCTAATCGTTTTATAGTTTTCAAAATGACAAGCCAAATCGCACACTGTCAATTTATTAAAAGACGACCGGTTTCGGTCTACTGTGCACCATCATCTGGTCATCTTGTTATACCAATTTTTTTTTAACAAGATGACCAGATTATAACATATATGTGACCAGATGATGGTGACACAGGGCACCGAAACCGGTCGTCATTTAATAAATTGTCAGTGTGCGATCTTAGCTTGTCATTTTGAAAACTGTAAAACGGAAATATATTGTTGACTCCCAATTACATAGGTAGAAATGATCATCAGAATAAAATACGAGAATTAAACGTTCGAACGGAGAGATTCAAGTGATCTTTCTTCCCGCTATTCGAGAATGGAATGGGAGATAAATAGTGTAACGGTGGTTCGATGAACCCTTTGCCAGGCACTTAAATGTGATTTGCAGAGTATCCCATGTATCCCCATAGAAACGAGAGACGTACTGTAAACACACTGTGGGGCATAACTAGGGGTGGACAAAACAGAGCCGGCCGCGGTGGCCGAGGGGAATGAGGCGTTACAGTCACGGTCTGCACGGCCACTACGGTCGGGGGTTTGTATCCCCCCTGGGGCATGGATATTTGTGTCGTCCTTAGTATTACCTAGTTCATAAGTAGTTTGTAAGCTTAGGGACTGATGACCCCGTAGTCAAGTCCCATAAGCTATACAAACATTTGAACATTTGACAAAACAGAGTCGCTCGCTCAATTTCGCTGCCACCGTTTCAGGTGTAAGGTGGTTGAGTGTTTTGCTATATACGTAGCAGTGCTATTAGAAACCAGACATTTAAAATTTATTTGTTTTAATACTTTATAAAAAGCGATTCTCTCCGAAAATTATCCCGATTCTACAGCTTCGCTTACCACTACAAGCACTTCGTGAAATGATGGAAATTTCTTGTCAAAAACTTTTATTCGAGTCGCAAAATGTTCAAATGTTTGTATAGCTTATGGGACTTAACTACGGGGTCATCAGTCCTTCGTGTCGCATTTGAATCAAAGTCATCAGACGTTCTGTAAGCATGGTCGTAATTTTTTTTTCTCTCTCTATGGAGGCTTCAAAGCATGCATGGCTATCTATTGACTGTTTTCATAACAGTATCAGTCACTGACTGTTCTGGACACAACAGCTGCGGCCGCGGTGGCCGAGGAGACTGAGACGCTCCAGTCACGGTCAGCACGGCCACTACGGTCGGGGGTTCGAATCCCCCCTCGGGCATGGATATTTGTGCCGTCCTAGTTCGTAAGTAGTTCATAAATAGTTTGTAAGTTTAGGGACTGATGACCCCATAGTTAAGTCCCATAAGCTTAAAAAATCATTTGAACATTTGATTTTTATACATACAAGGAACCATGTGTTTCTCTAAACAACTTTATTACTTCTTTTTTGAATGCTTCTTGGGTGGACACAAATTGAAGAATCACATTACTCTTACGTGATACCAATGAGAGAGAGAAAGATACGAATAGACTATGAAGCTGAATGTTATCGTAAACACTAATACTTACGTTAAGATTCAACAACTGGTCTTAAGATGTTGACAGTCAACACATGTTATCACTGCTATGTAACAGAACACACATCTTAAACATGAAACGGGTGCAGCGAAATTGAGCGACCATTCCTGTTTTGTCCACCCCTGGTCACGCGCCTCACTGTGTTTACATGCACCCCGTTTACATGGGCTCCCAAAACCGGATTTCGTAAACCGATTTCCCAATTCCGCTTTTGGTTGGTCATGTAAACACTCCAAAATCGATTCTGGAAATCCGCTTCTCTAAAGCGGTTTTCCAGATTCACAATCGATTTTCGTGCCCATGTAAACGCAACCGTTTTTGAAGCGTTCTTGGCTTGTCAGATTGTGTTTTCTTGTTAAGAATTTTCGGCACATATGGAAAGAGTGATATTTTCTAATGTGAAATAAAAGTATAAATATTAGAGTGAACATAAATCTGTGTATTTAAATAACGAAAAATAGCGATTGTGCAGACTAAATAAGGAACTGAATCAGCTGTTTTCCAGCCGCCGTTTTAAGTGAGCTAGGAAATCCGATTCAGGCTATGCCATGTAAACACGACAGCGAAAAACGGTTTACGAAAATCGGTTTTCGTCTTCCGGAAGATGTGTTGCATGTATACGTAGTGATTACGTCTCTCGTTTCGGTGAACGGAGTATAGTTTAGTGAGGACTTCCTTACAATTCATCTGGGTGAAAACAGAATTACGGTACCTGAAACGGTTCCGGAATTATTTAAGATGAACAGCTTAGTTGACTCGCCCGTATATGCATGGGTAGTCTGTAGTGGCGCAATCGGTAGCGCACCAAAGAAGACGAAGTGAACACTCCAGTATTCAATCCAAGAACAGCTGCCAACATGCGAAACTTAGAAGTAGATGTTCCTGGAGTAGTAAAACAACTTAAGTCACTAAACAAAAATAAATCTTCCGGGCCAGATTGCATACGAACTAGATTCCTCTCAGAGTATGCTGATGCAATAGCTCCGTACTTAGCCATAATTTACAACCAATCACTCAGCGAAAGATCCGTACCCAAAGACTGGAAAGTTGCCCAAGTTGCTCCAATATTCAAGAAAGACAGTAGGAGTGATCCCCAAAATTACAGGCCAATCTCATTGACGTCGATTTGCAGTAGGATTTTGGAGCATATACTTTGTTCGAATATTATGAACTACCTCGAAGAGAACGACCTATTAACAAATAGCCAGCCGGCCGCGGTGGCCGAGGAGACTGAGGCGCTCCAGTCACGGTCTGCACGGCCACTACGGTCGGGGGTTCGAATCCCCCCTCGGGCATGGATATTTGTGCCGTCCTAGTTCGTAAGTAGTTCATAAGTAGTTTGTAAGTTTAGGGACTGATGACCCCGTAGTTAAGTCCCATAAGCTTAACAAACACATTTACAACGTACATTTACAAATAGCCAGCACGGATTCAGAAAGTATCGTTCTTGCGAAACACAGCTTGCCCTTTATTCACATGAAGTGTTAAGTGCCATCGACAAGGGATCTCAAATCGATTCCATATTTCTGGATTTCCGGAAGGCTTTTGACACTGTACCCCACAAGCGGCTTCTAATGAAATTGCGTGCTTATGGAATATCTCCCCAATTGTGCGATTGGATTCACGATTTCCTATCAGAAAGGACACAGTTCGTTGTAATTGACGGGAAGTCATCGAGTAAAACAGAAGTGATATCTGGCGTTCCACAGGAAAGCGTTATAGGTCCCCTACTCTTCCTCGTGTTTATAAACGATTTAGGAGATAATCTGAATAGCTCCCTTAGACTGTTCGCGGATGATGCTGTCGTTTATCGGTTAGTGGAGTCAACAGAGGATCAAAAGCAACTGCAAAGCGATTTAGACAAAATGTCTACTTGGTGCGAGAATTGGCAATTGACACTAAATGGAGAAAAGTGTGAAGTAATACACATGACCACTAAAAGAAATCCGCTGAATTTCAATTACGCGATAAGTCAGTCAAACCTTAAGGTCGTAAATTCTACCGAATACCTAGGAGTTACAATTACGAGCAACTTTGACTGGAGAGAACACATAGAAAATATTGTGGGGAAGGCGAACCAAAGGTTACGTTTCATCGGCAGAACGCTTCGAAGATGCACCAGCTCCACCAAAGAGACAGCCTACATCACACTTGTGCGTCCTCTCCTGGAGTACTGTTGCCCCTTGTGGGACGCTCACCAGGTGGGACTGACGGAAGATATTGAGAAGGTTCAGAGAAGGGCAGCTCGTTTTGTTTTATCACGTTACGGGGGGGGGGGGGGGGAGCGTCACGGAAATGTTGCACGAGTTGGGGTGGAAATCATTAAAAGAAAGACGTTATTCATTTGCGGCGTGATCTGTTTGCGAAGTTTCAATCACCGACTTTTAATTATGAATGTGAAAATATTTTATCCACTTACATAGGGAGACATGACCATCCCAATAAAATAAGAGAAATCAGACCGAAAACGGAACGATTTAGGTGTTCATTCTTCCCGCGCACTATTAGAGAATGGAACGGTAGAGAAAAGTTATGAAAGTGGTTAATGAACCCTCTGCCAGGCACTTAAATTTGATTTGCAGAGTATCTATGTAGATGTAGATGTAGACCGTAGTGGCCGTGGAGACCGTGATTGGAGCGCCTCAGTTCCCTCGGCCACCGCGGCCGGCGTTTAGTGAGAACTTTCTTACAATTCATCTTGGTGGAAATAGAATTATGGTGTCTGAAACGGTTCCGGAATTATTTAAGATGAAAAGCTTAGTTTAATGCCGCGGTGGAGTAGCCGAGCGGTCAAGGCGCCTCGCTGCGCAGCGCGCGGTTGTTCGCCGTCGGAGGTTCGGGTTCTCCCTAGGGCATGGGTATGTGTGTTGTCCTTAGATTAGTTTACGTAGTTTATAAGCTACGGACTGATGACCACGCAGTTTGCTCCGATAGATTTACAAACATTTGAACATTTTTTCTTAGTTTAATCACCGTAGCCGGCCGTGGTGGCCGAGGAGACTGAGGCGCTTCAGTCACGGTCTCAAATGTTCAAATGTTTGTTAAGCTTATGGGACTTAACTACGGGGTCATCAAACCCTAAACTTACAAACTACTTACGAACTACCTAATACTAAGGACGGCACAAATATCCATGCCCGAGGGGGGATTCGAATCCCCGACCGTAGTGGCCGTGCAGACCGTTACTGGAGCGCCTCAGTCCCCGCGGCCACCGCGACCGGCAGTCTCGGTCTGCACGGCCACTACGGTCGGAGGTTCGAATCCCCCCTCGGGCATGGATATTTGTGCCGTCCTAGTTCGTAAGTAGTTCATAAGTAGTTTGTAAGTTTAGGGACTGATGACCCCGTAGTTAAGTCCCATAGACTATACAAACATTTGATTGATTGATAATCAACCGTATATGGAAGTGTAGTCTGTAGTGGCGTAATCGGTAGCGCATCTGTGTAGGAGAGCGGGGGTTCGAATTCCGGGCTGGCAGTTTGCTGCGGCCCAGCGGGGGCCTGCAGGAAGACGGGTGGGGAGCAGACAGCAGGTAGCAGGTAGCAGGCTGGGGTGGCAGCTGTCCGCTTGCGGCCGCGGACAGCAAACAGGCAGTGAGTAAGTGCGCCGGCGCCGGCGATCGATGTGCCGGCGTGGGGCCCGGCATGTGGCGGGCACATGGCGCTCACACGCGCGACACGTCACCAGCCCTGCCCTGCTCTGCTGCGCTCTGGCGCAGGTGCCGCCTCGCCACGCCGGCTGCACGTGTCCAGCGGACGGGCCGCAACACTTACGACAAACAGACTGTTTGGTTCACATATTTGTGACTGGCTGGAAGACTTCCTAAGTGATAGCACGCAGTACGTTGTTCTCGACGGCGAGTGTTCATCAGAGACGAGTGTATCGTCAGGCGTGCCCCAGGGGAGTGCGATAGGACCGATATTATTTTCTATCTATATAAATGATCTGATGGACAGAGTAACTTGTAATTTGCGGCTGTTTGCTGATTGTGCTGTGGTGTATGGGAGGGTGTCGTCTGTAACTGACTGTAATAGCATACAGGATGACTTAGACAAAATTTCTAGTTGGTGGGAAGAATGGCAGCTAGCTCTCAATGTAGAAAAATGTAAGGCGCCTGAGTAGAAATAACAATCCTATAATGTTCGAATACAGCATTAGTAGTGAGCTTCTTGATGCTGTCGCGTCGTTCAAATATCTAGGCGTAACATTGCAGAGCGATATGAAATGGAACGAACATGTAAGGACAGTTGTAAGGCGGACAGCCGACTTCGGTTTATTTGGAGAATTTTGGGAAGATGTACGTCATCTGTAAAGGAGACGCTTGTACGACCACGTCTTGAGTATTGCTCAAGTGTTTGGGACCCGCAGCAGATCGGTTTGAAGGAAGACATAGAGGCGGTTCAGAGGCGAGCAGCTAGATTTGTTGCCGGTAGGTTCGACCAATGCGCGAGTGTCACGGAAATGCTCCGGCAACTCAATTGGGGATTGCTGGAAGAAAGACGACGTTCGTTTCGTGATTTTTTGTTGAGTTAATTTAGAGGGCCGGAATTTGAAGCTGAGTGTAGTACGATCTTGCTGCCGGCTACTTACATTTCGCGTAAAGGTCACAAAGACAAGATAAGAGAAATTAGGGCTCGTACGGAGGCATATAGGCGTTCTTTTTTTTCCTCGTTCCATTTGGGAGTGGAAATGGAAAGGAAATGCCTAGTAGTGGTACAGTGTACCCTCCGCCACGCACCTTACGGTGAATTGCGGAGTATGTATGTAGATGTAGACTGCGCGCTGCCGCGAGTACGTGCGTGACGAGCACAGGGCCTAGAGCTAATGTAGTCTTCCTTTCTTCTTTACTTCCCGGACTGCATTTCCTTTCCCCGCCCCCTCCTTTGCTATCCTCACTCCTTCTCCTCCCCACTGGGGGACCGAAAACCTCAGTAGTTTAGTCCCTCTATCCCAACCAAACAACCCAACTCAAGTAAGGTGACTTTTCAAATTGCGCGGGCAACGTACATCTCATTATCTATGTTTCTCTGTTGGTATATTGGTACACATGTCCCGAACATAAACTGGTCAAAGCAATTAGGAGATCAATGAAATAAATCTCAATTTGCGATCATTTATGGCTTCACTGTACTAGGTTTAGTGGAATACCAAAGTGCGGCGAATGAAAATTTGTGCTCGGCCGGGACTCGAACCTGGGATATCCTGCTTACTAGGCAGATGCGTTGACCACTCCGCCACCAAGGCCAAAGTGACCAGCCCGACTGCAGAGGGCTCTTTCGTGCACGTCTCCCGCCACACCCAAATCTCCATTCGCCACGCTGTCTCTTTCCTATTACCACTGCCTATTTGTTCTGTAATTCTCGCAGCCTGAATACTGTATTTCCGCATCAGGGAGAACAAACCATGAGGTATCGGGACACAATAAATTGTCGTCAGGAGCCCAGCCTCGGCTTGTATAGAATTGTATAATTTTGACGACGTTACAGAATTCAATGAATTAAATAAATCGCTAATTGCGATCAGTTACTGCTTCACTGTACTAGGTTTAGATGGAATACCAAAGTGCGGCGAATGTAAAATTGCGCCCGGCCGGGATTCGAATCCGGGATCCCCTGCTTACTAGGCACACGCGCTGACCACTCCGCCACCGAGGACACAGTGACCAGCTGACTGCAGAGGACTGTCTCTTTCCACAGTGTGGCGAATACATGTGGCGGGAAGGAAAGAGTCCTCTGCAGTCGGACTGGTCACTCTGTCCTCGTTGGCGGAGTGGTCAGTGCGTCTGCCTAGTAAGCAGGATATTCCGGGTTCGAATCGCGGACAGGCACAAAGTCGCATTCGCCGGACTTTGGTATTCCATTTAAACCTAGTAGAGTGAAGCCATAACTGTGATTTATGTATTCATTGAACGTTGTAACGTCGTTAAAATATATGATTGTAATTAGGAGATCAGTTGAGAGATCTAGGTACTGAACATTGGCGACTGGTGCTTCAGACGACTGGGGGTTCACTTCTTTGAGTCCCGCTCAAGCTGAGTAGCGCCGCTCCCTCTCCACCGCTCGGTGTCGAAAGAGACAATTTGGCGCACTTCTGCGAGTGGCGCCAGGGGAAAATGCTACCCTTTGTCTCCCGCCCCTCTCCCGCCTGTAGATATATTTTCATTATAATATCTGCAAAAAGTCTACCTCGGCTTGTCTGCGCTTGCTTCAACTCAAGCTGAGGCTTTGGCCTACGAAGCTTCTTTATTTCACACTTTTGTTCCAAGCTGAGTAATTTGTTTCTTTAAGATACCGAACGTTATTCATTTCTCTTTGTTAATAGACACGAAGAACATATGAATACGCACATGAACTCTAAAACACAATAAGTAACTGATTACATTGTTAAGCGACTGTAACAAAATGATTCATTACGATGATGTGACAACCTACCTTCGGGTCACGTGACACTGTATGTAGCACCCCCTCCTAACCTTACGAATGCGCAAGGGCTGCTCTCCCCCATATCTTTTCAAATATTTGTTACAACGAACAGTATAAATGTCATTTACCCTCAAAATCGCGACACATTTGCAGAAACGTCCAAAGATATGTGGCAAGTAACAATAAAAAGTCATTGTTGTTCCCTTATGTGTTAAAAAGAAGAGTGGGTTAAAATAATTTCTTGCAGTCGGTTTCGAACCCACTGTCTTCGACGACGCAACGCGATGCCGCTTACCACACGGCTATTCTTCCTAACTGGTGAGTAGTGTCTTTATTATTCATGACCGGGTCTTCTGAAGGCTTTTTCAGTTGATGCGTCTTTAATTTGCAGTCATAAGATATTCTACCAAATATGACATGTTTTTTATGAATGTAAGTTGCGCCAAAAACAAATATGAAGGGCGTATATTGCCGTCATGGAGGATTTGAGCATGCGCAAGGCGAGGTGCGCAGTAGCACCATTGCCTTGCTTCGGGACCATTCGCGCGTAACCGCCAGATCTCTAGTAGGGAGGAGCTGGTGTCTCTACCAGCTCCAACGCCAACGTTAAAAGCGGCGTTTCCCTTCGCTCCTCCCTGCCGCGGGTGCGACCATATGCTGACTACCTCGCGGGGGTTCAGAAGAGAATTTGAACCTCAGCCGCGCATGCCCAGTGCATCGCCGCGGCCACTGCCTCCTGTATTAAGCAGCCGCGCTACGACTCCTATGCGTGCTGCCTCCGCGACATAAAACGTTTCTCATGCGATAAAAATACTTTGAATATGCATATAAAGTGATCTAATATAAGAACAAAACGAAGAATGCTAGTTTTAAAATACTTTTTATTTCATTTATTTATTTACTTTTTTTTCACGACGAGCTTTTATCCGGGGGTTCACTATAGCAGTGAACACACAGGACGCGCCGCCACTGGTTCCGAAGCACTGTCGTAGGCAGAATGAACTGAAATGGTTCGACGTCTGTCCGTTCTACGGAGTAGTGACAACGACATTACGGCAACCGAGAAAGTGATAATAACAAAAAATTGCTGCTGAGGAGGTTGCTGTCATATTTACCAAACAAATTACAAAATTATTATATTGGTCCTAGAGAAGAGGCACCACACCAAAATAATAACTATTTACTCGCGAACACACGGCGTTAGCTTCACTTACTTCACCGCAATCCATCCAGAGGAGGAGGCCGGAGGGAACTCAGTATCACTACTTGTTAGTGGCTTTGCTGTTACAATTCCATATAGAACGAGGGGAAAACGAATGCTTTCATGCATCTGAACGAGCCCTAATCTCTCTGATCTTTGTGGTCTTTACGCGAAATATAGGTTGGTGTCAATAGAATCGTTTTACCGTCCGCTACAAATCCTGCCCTCTAAATTTCTTCAACAGTGTTTCTCGAAAACAACGTCGCCTTCCCTCCAGCGGCCCCTATTTAAGTTCCCCAAGCATCTCAGCAACACTCGCGCGATGATCGACCCTACCAGTAACAAACCTAGCCGCTCGCCTCTGAATTGCTTCTGTATTTTCCTTTAAACCGATCTGATGGGGATCCCAGACACTCAAGACGCCGTAGCACAAGCGTTTTACCTTGCGGTGTCACTTACAGACGAATCACACCTTCCCAAAAATATCCCAATAAACCGTAGCCGACCATCCTCCCTTCCCACGATTGTCCTTATATTCTCGTTCCGTATCATATCGCTGTGCACCGTTACGCCCAGATATTTAATTGAGGCGACTCTGTCAAGCAACACGCTACTAATGCTGTCTTCGAACATTACGGGATTATTTCTCCTACTCATTTGCATCACCTTATTTTTTTTCTATTTTTTTTTTTTTTTACATTTAGAGCTAGCTGCCATCCTTCACACCATCTACAAATTGACGTACCTACTAGGTAGATGTTTTATCATTGAAGCTGAACTTTACTGCGCAAGTTCAGAGGTTTTAGATCTGATGATGGCAGTTGCCAAAACGACGTAATAAACATATATAATTTTAGCAATCTAGATGGTTTTATTCTCATTGATAAAATGGAGATCGCGGAATCGTAGAGGAAATTAGTTTCTTTTATACAAAAATACAATAACAACCTAAAACCAAATCCCAGTAAGTCGCAAGTCTCCGCTTTCCATCTCAGGAACAAACAAGCTGACCAAGAACTCCACGTCATATGGAAAGGGGAAGAGCTGGAGCACACAAACAGTCCGAAGTACCTGGCAGTGACATTGGACAGAGCTATTACTTTCAAGCAACACTCTCACAACACCAAGAAAAACGTCTGTGCCAAGAACAACATGCTGCGGAAACTGACAGGTTCGTCATGGGGAGCTCAGCCACATGTTCTGCGCACCACCGGACTAGCGCTCAGTATCACAGCAGCGGTATATGCGGCGCCAGTGTGGATGAACTCGGCGCACGCTAAACAAGTTGACATCGCTGTGAATGAAACAGTTCGTGTCGCAACAGGATGCCTCAAGCCAACTCCAACAGCTAAAATTTATCCAATCATAGGCATAGCACCACCCGCTGTTCGAAGGAAAGTCTCTACCGAGATAGAAATGTCAAAACTAAAGAACGATTCTCGACACCCGATGCATTTCCACCGCAAACACGGGGTCCGGTTTGTAACATTTACATGCTATTTAAGTAATTAAATTTCATTCTACCACTTTCAAACAGAATACTCAGCTTTTCAACATTACGATGTATGTGGGTTCTGCTCGCTGCAGCATTACTCTCCTGGAGTGTCGTGGTAGAAATAAATACTCGTAGGTACAATTTTTCACTTCTTCTTTAATTTGCGATCAAACTACTTCACAACCAATGTGTCGTGGTAGAAATAAATACTCGTAGGTACAATTTTTCACTTCTTCTTTAATTTGCGATCAAACTACTTCACAACCAGTGTGAAGTAGTTTGATCGCAAATTAAAGAAGAAGTGAAAAATTGTACCTACGAGTATTTATTTCTACCACGACACTCCAGGAGAGTAATGCTGCAGCGAGCAGAACCCACATACATCGTAATGTTGAAAAGCTGAGTATTCTGTTTGAAAGTGGTAGAATGAAATTTAATTACTTAAATAGCATGTAAATGTTACAAACCGGACCCCGTGTTTGCGGTGGAAATGCATCGGGTGTCGAGAATCGTTCTTTAGTTTTGACATTTCTATCTCGGTAGAGACTTTCCTTCGAACAGCGGGTGGTGCTATGCCTATGATTGGATAAATTTTAGCTGTTGGAGTTGGCTTGAGGCATCCTGTTGCGACACGAACTGTTTCATTCACAGCGATGTCAACTTGTTTAGCGTGCGCCGAGTTCATCCACACTGGCGCCGCATATACCGCTGCTGTGATACTGAGCGCTAGTCCGGTGGTGCGCAGAACATGTGGATGAGCTCCCCATGACGAACCTGTCAGTTTCCGCAGCATGTTGTTCTTGGCACAGACGTTTTTCTTGGTGTTGTGAGAGTGTTGCTTGAAAGTAATAGCTCTGTCCAATGTCACTGCCAGGTACTTCGGACTGTTTGTGTGCTCCAGCTCTTCCCCTTTCCATATGACGTGGAGTTCTTGGTCAGCTTGTTTGTTCCTGAGATGGACTTCACAACCAACGACGCACAGGACACCGTGCCCACGGGTGTGGTTCCTGTAGGGGGATGCTTGTCCACTGTTGGCCGAGCTGATCGCTACGAGATTACGAGAGTAACTCGGGCGTCCGATCTTTGATTGTCGTGAGTGCATTCGTGTTCTCTCGATAATCCATTTTTAGTCCGGGGCAAGTCCCGGAGATAAATTAAATTGGTCCCAATCCCCCGGTTCCGACCAAGGTTTTCGGGAGGTTTTCCTTGGTTGTAAGGCGCATGCCGGAACTGGTAAGCCCCTCCCACTTATTCCCAATTGGGATTCCCTCTTTGCCCCACTATCAGCTTGTCTGATAATTGGCTGAATAGAACCGCGACTCTTTATGGGCCGGATCTCAAACAGCCCGCTCCACTCCTCGGAGTGGAGAATGAAAAGAATAAGTGTTTTTTTTTTTTTTTTTTTTTTTTTTTTTTCACAACCAAGACATTAAAAATTCAAAACATATACAATGGAACAGAACTTGGGTGACAGAACTTCCATTTTAAAACAACAGACTGACATAGCTTCCAGAGCACTTGACAAACGACTAAACTCGAACTCCCCCACGCAAGGCGGTGAGGCAAATATATAACATCGACAATAATGACATTACATCATGCATTGTTCATAACAATTGAATATACTAATTTACAATTACCAAACACACAAAGAAAACATTTCATGTACACAAAAATAATCACAATATAAAATGAAAACTATACATACAATAATTTTACATGGCCCATATATTTTTAAGTCATAATTTCGTTCTGTATGATAAACAGCAATGTTAAATGTCAATTAATTAGTTACTGAGTACATCATACATGTTCCTAACATTTATTGAACTATCAAATATCTTCGCAAATCTGAAAATAGGTTCAAAATCTCACGTCAGTCAATATATACAAAGAATTACAATATTGAATTTCGACTATTACATTAATTAACACAATTAGCTGGTCAATACAACTTGTTTATGAGCCTAACCTATATACAATGCTATTTATTTTCATGACTTTATGTTTTAAATCGTCTGTCTATTTATTAAAATAATGTACAATGACAAAAGTATTGTTTATAGAACTGTCTGGAAACGTCTTATACAAATCTCTTAATTAATGAAATCTATCACTTGTTTTAATCACAGTATCACCGAGACACTGTCCTACACTGATTCCTAGACTGGCTATTTCGTTTGTAACTTCACACGCAAAATATATCACTATTACACCACACGATTCCGGGTCCGACGCAGACGGTATCGTACGATAATATTGAGATGAGAGGGCCAGCAGTATCGTCACAGGTTAAAGCCCCGCAAGAGTTTCATTGATACAACTGAAGAGCTCTTCACCAAGCCCAGCATAAGGAGTATATCTTTGTGGAAAGAAACGGCGCCACACTCCGTGGTGGACCTCCGTGAGGAGGGATCTCCAGGGTTTGAACTTCCATTTCCAACTTGGAAGACGTTAAACCGACTGCGCACAGGAGTAACTAGAAGCAAATCAGACCTACTGAAATGGGGATATAGTGATGATAACAGTTGCGAATGCTGGGCAGTACAGGATTTTAACCATCTACTGACTTGAAACTTCCTGGCAAATTAAAATTGTGTGCCGGAACCGAGACTCGAACCTGGGACCTTTGCCTTTCGCGGGAAAGCGCACTACCGACTGTGCTATCCCGACAGGAGTGCTAGTCTTGCATGGTTCGCAGGAGAACTTCTGTGAAGTTTGGAAAGTAGGAGGCGAGGTACTGGCGGAAGTAAAGTTGTGAGGCGGCATCGTGAGTCGTGTCGGGATAGCACAGTCGGTAGTGCGCTTGCCCGCGAAAGGCAAAGGTCCCAGGTTCGAGTCCCGGTTCCGGCACACAATTTTAATCTGCCAGGAAGTTTCATATGAGCGCACAATTCGCTGCAGAGTGAAAGTTTCATTCTGATCTACTGACTTGTCCAAACATGTCAATAACATGTACTATGGACGATATTCTTAAAGTAAACGACAAAGCAATCTATGTTGCTGATTACTGAAAAGGGAGAATATAATTGGTGCAACCGGACCCGGAAGAAGTAGAAGAAGACAGTTTTTATCCAAGTCATCCTGCATCTCACCACCGCCGTCAACAAAATTTTTGCCACTGTTTCAGCACCAAGCCCCATACAGCTATCGTGTTCTACGTCTGCTACTAGCTAAAATTTCTTCTTCTTTTGCGGGGCGTGATGTTTAAAAAAGAAATGCGAGGTTGTTATTAATTCAGTACTGATTCGGTCTCGAACTGCGAACGACACTGTTTAACCTGCAGTTGCCACAGCCGGTGCCTGTCGTCATAGAGGATAACAATGGATGTCGATGGCAGTCGCCCGTGCTTTGTTTTCCCGACGTTGCGCAGCCGACTTACAAAGTAAACGGCGCGGAGCGGAGGACAATTACGAAATCTCGAATCGCGCTGGCGGCGTGGGGCCGCGCGCCGGGCTGAAAGAATAATCCCCGGCACGCGGGGAGCAACTTCAGCAGCGGGCAAACAAGCAGGCCACTTACACACGCCCCGGCCGTGTTCAATACTTGATGGCCGCTCTGCGGTGAGGTCCTCAGTGGCCGGCCAAACAGCCCTCCTTTCGCGGCCGTCGAGTGGCGACAACTTCGGGCGGCCGAACACTATTATTTTCCGACCACCGAACTCTGCGACGTCTGTTTCCAACCTTACGTTCCGTATTGTGAAACTGTGTGTGCCGGGGTTCAATACGTTTGCTTGCCGCGATACTACGGCTATGCTGACAATAACGCAACTTTTTTTGGTTCAGCTTGTCAAGCACCTCGGTGCCCTTCGAGTAATATACAATGAAATGTATGAGCCTTTCCCAGTTCAGCCGGTGCGAGTACGGTCGCCTTTTTGTGTATCGATCTATCGGGTCTCGATCGTCTGTTTATCTTTGGCGCGAGTGATCTTTGCCGTGGGGTGTGCCTGGAGAGGCGAGGGAACCACGTGGTAATAATAATAATTTCGTGTGGCTCGTTGGCCTGGTGCAAGTCTTTCTATTGGACGCCACTTCGACGACTTGCGTGTTCCTAGACTACATATGTGCGCCTCGGTTGCACAGTGGTAGAGTGACAGACTACAAATCCAAAGGTCCCGGGTTCAATCCCCGCCAGGTCCTGGGATTGTTATCTGTCACTTTCCACTTCTTTCACCTCTGGCAGTATTGCTCATGTGAAAAATACCGAGTAGCACCGTGGTTCGGAACACACGTTAAACTGTAGGTCCCCCTATAACTGGCTGAGTAAGTCAGTTCGAAGGTCGGAGGAAGGCAACGGCATACCACCTCCAAACAGGACCATGCCTAGTAAAGCACTGTGGTGTTCAAACCAATCTTCGGATTGTTGACTGCTTTACCTTTTACCTTAGCCTACATCTACATACATACTCCGCAATTCACCGTAAGGTGCGTGGCGGAGGGTACACTGTACCACTACTAGGCATTTACTTTCCCATTCCACTCCCAAATTGAACGAGGAAAAAAAGATTGCCAATATGCCTCCGTACGAGCCCTAATTTCTCTTATCTTGTCTTTGTGACCTTTACGCGAAATGTAAGTAGGCGGTAGCAGGATCGTACTACACTCAGCTTCAAATTCCGGCCATCTAAATTTCCGCAACATAAATTCACGAAAAGAACGTCGTCTTTCTTCCAGCGATTCCCAATTGAGTTGCCGGAGCATTTCCGTGACACTCGCGCATTGGTCGAACCTACCGGTAACAAATCTAGCTGCTCGTCTCTGAACCGCCTCTATGTCTTCCTTTAAACTGATCTGCTGCGGGTCCCAAACACTTGAGCAATACTCAAGACGTGGTCGTTCAAGCGTTTTATACGCGGTCCCCTTTACAGGTGAAGTACATCTTCCCAAAATTCTCCCAATAAACCGAAGTTGGCTGTCCGCCTTACTCACAACTGTCCCTACATGCTCGTTCCATTTCATATCGCTCTTGAATGTTACGCCTAGACATTTGAACGGCGCGACAGCATCAAGAAGCTCACTACTAATGCTGTATTCGAACATTATAGCTTTGTTTTTTTTCTACTTATGCGCATCACCTTACATTTCTCTACATTGAGAGCTAGCTGCCATTCTTCGCACCAACTAGAAATTTTGTCTAAGTCATCGTGTATGCTATTACAGCCAGTTACAGACGACACCCTCCCATACACCTCAGCAACATCAGCAAGCAGTCGCAAATTACAACTTAATCTGACCATCAGATCATTTATATAGATAGAAAATAATAGCGGTCCTATCACACTCCCCTGGGGCACGCCTGACGATACACTCGTCTCTGATGAACACTCGCCGTCGAGAACAACGTACTGCGTTCTATTACTTAGGAAGTCTTCCAGCCAGTCACAAATCTGTGGACCTATTCCATAAGTTCGTATCTTCGTTAGCCTACCCCAGTTATTCAACCGGGCAACGGGGATCTACAGCTTAACGTGGAATCCGAACCACGTGTCGTTTCTGGTGACTGCTCACATCGTCGAGAGGTGAAGGATGGGTTAAAGTGCAGGCTGAAAAAAAAAACCCGAGGTCCGACCGGGTTTCGAACCCGTGACCTTTCGGTTTCCAGTCGTGTTAGTATGTTGACAGTGTGGAGTGCGACGTGAGCAAGTTCGAGAGGCCTGCGCGAAGCGGTGATGCGTGTGCGGAGGTCCGTACGGAGCAACATGGCACGGGTACTGCTGATGTGTTGAAGATTACCGCCGCTTCTCCAGTTGTCTACCAGTGAACGGCTGAGTTCTGTGGGGAGCGACTGTGTGTGCCTTACCGACAAGTCTGGTTTCCGGACTCGAGGACGATTTTTCGAAGTTATCCGCGCGCATGGGGATGCGTTTCCTGACACAACGGCCGACTGGTATGATAATGCGGGGTGTTATTAAGCTTGGCGAACGCAGTTTGTTAAAGTTTTGCCGCTTTAACACGAACTCGGAATTTGTTCGAGGCAGTTCTCCGGCTCACCCTCCTTAAGTGTTATTCTAACTTTGTTGCTGAACTACCTAACTTAGGAAGATTTTGTCTCTCTGCAGGCCAATTGCTGTGACTTTAATTTTGTTTAACCCTTTAATCCATGACTTTTTATTTGAAGCTATATAAATACCACGATTAATGTACAGTGCGTGTATAATGAGAAAAATATTGAAAAAATCCCTAAAATTATTATGCACTACTAGCAACAAACCATTCATAGCAGGTCAGCTGTATAGTGTTCTCATGCTCTCATAGTAAATGTCACTATTATGTCCGTCATCTTTCCCAAAAGTAACTCATAATGCAACAGTAGTAGGTGATTGACTACTTTTACATGGAAAAGGAGGAATTCTAAACAAACGCACATGGTAGAAGTAACTCGATGCAGCTAACTGATTCAGTAGCGCTAAGCGATTTATAATTTCTAGGAAGAGCTACTAGCATATGTAACACTATGTATAGAAGCAACTACAAATGAATTTATGGTAAAATTTTGATCAGTTTGAGAGATAATGGGAAAAATAAGATACGTAGCTGATCAGCTACACTAAGCATTAAAGGGTTAAAGTTGCATTTATTCAAAGAACCCTTGTGGGGAATTGTTTCACACACCCGTAGCTAATGCTTTTAAGCTTCTTAGGAGGGTTCGTTTACTTTCTGGCGTCCAAATTCAAGTGTTTTACGCTTGTACTTTAATGCCTTGCATCCTAAGTAGTTATGACCCTCTGTTATAGATCAAGTTTCTGTGTTGGTTGTGGCTGTTGTGGTGGGGCCCGCGGCTGGCGCGCTTAGTGGGACTGTCGGCTGTTTAGTACGAGCGGCCGTGCTGTGTGCGGGGGCAGTTTAAGCTACCGGATTGGCTGCCGTCCGTGTGCTCCTGTGGCTGAGAGTACGCCAGCTGGACTTCTGGTTGGACTCCCACCTTAAGTTACGTGATTCTATATGTCTTAATTATGTAAAGGTTTCACTGAAGTCAATCCACATTGTGAACTTTGATGTCTTAAACGGGCTCCAAATTTAAGCTTTTGTTTTTCAGGTGATTATTGTAGTGTAGTTTTTGTGGCGAGTTTACATTATACCGAAAGCTCTGTGCATTTTCAGACTTCAAGTTGCTTGCCACGAAATTTTCGGTAAAAGATTGACATACATTATTGCACTTTGTAATCAAGTCAGAGACTAGTTGTTTCAAATTTATCTTTCTTTTGGAACCGATGTAAATTTTCTTTAAGGGGAGTGCAGATTTTGTTACACTTGGCTACAGTGTTTGTAAAAGCCGTTCGAAGGTTTAAAGGAGTTTTGTGTTTTATTTTATATATTCTTTTGGGATTCAATCTAATATCTTTAAAAGAATCTTTTGGGAATTGGTTTTTATTTCCTAAGAATATTAGAACAATTGTTAAATAAACTGTGCGTTTCAGTGAAAGACGTTCAAAACAAGCCTTGGGCAGTCCACCATTTCTGCTCTAAAATCTGTCTTACCTTACCGCTCGCTGGCCAGGTGCCGCATAATTGGCTGTTTCACCAGTATTCAGGAGATTCCTTCGGGTGATTATCATTGCTTTATTCCACTGGTTGTGGTACGCGGATCACAAGTTGTCCGTGAGACCTAAAACATAATCCCCGAAATGCATAACATTTTAAACTTTTAATCATTTTAAATACCGGGTGATCAAAAAATCAGCATAAATTTGAAAAGTTAATAAATCACGGAATAATGTAGATGTAGAGGTAAAAATTGACGGCGTTCCGCATTGCCCTCCTGAACCCACAGATTCCGTATTCTGCTAACAGTCATTTGATCGCGACCAACGCGAGCAGCAATGTCGCGATAGGATCAACCGTAATAGCGATAGGCTGCAGTCCGACCTTTATCAAAGTGGGAAACGTAATGGTACGCATTTCTCTTCGTTACACGAGGCATCAAAACAACGTTTCACCATGCAATGCCGGTCAACTGCTGTTTGTGTATGAATAATCAGTTGGAAGCTTTTCTCATGTCAGCACGTTGTAGCTGTCGCCACCGGCGCCAACCTTGTGTGAATGCTCTGAAAAGCTAATCATTTGCATATTAAAGCATCTTCTCCCTGTTTTCGCGTCTGTAGCACGTGATCTTCGTGGTGTAGCAATTTTAATGGTCAGGAGTGTAGAAGCTCATACTTAATAGGTTTTATATATATGGCTTAGGTCTTATGAATACATGTCATTTCAAAGAAAGTAAAAGTAACTGAGTAAATTGAGAGCCGGCCGCGGTGGCCGAGGGGACTGAGGCGCTCCAGTCACGGTCCGCACGGCCAAACCGGTCGAGGGTTTGAATCCCTCCTCGGGCATGGATATTTGTGCCGTCCTTAATAGTAGCTAGTTCATAAGTAGTTTGTAAGTTTAGGGACTGATGACCCCGTAGCTATGTCCCATAAGCTATACAAACATTTGAACATTTTAGTAAATTGAGAATTTTTCGAAAACCTGTCATTATAATTACTATTTGTTGGAATATGGAAACGTCTAATACGAGTATGCCATTAAAACTTATTATAGAAATGTGCCCTCTTTAAAGCACTGAAGATACGTCGAAACGAATTGTTCTTTACATGATTTGTTGTAATTAAGCGTCAATAACCTACACATCTAAGAGCAGAATATACAACAAGCGTAATACCTTACACGGAGACACAGTGTCGTTGACTAGAATAGCGCGGGCAGTAAAGTCGTGGACTGTGTAAGTGTTGTTAGGTGGCGCTGGGTCAAGACTCGCCGACGTTTTGCTGACATATTATCTCAGAACAATGGTAGGATTGTCTCTCTGCTTATACTTTACAGGTAATTTTGTTACTGCAGTATATCTTTGATCAACGGTGGGATCGTTTATCCAATTTCCCGCACTGGAATATAAATAAAATTATCGGCATAACTTTTATGCCTGAAATCCGTTTGATCGTTTAATAAATTGTGTTGTTAATTGCGTGTATCCCTTCTGTATTGCACACAAAATTTCCAGTGCATTGTGAACTGCTTGCCAGAATGTGGTATGTATTAATGTCATTTCCACTCTGAATAAAATAAATAGGCTACATAGTACGAAATATTATGAATAACTTATGTAGTGCAGGCGAAACACCTGAAGATGGCTTCTGAGCCAAAAATAGGCTTATAGTGGAACTATAGCTAACATTAAAGTATACAGTGTTACAAATATATAATTCGCATTATTAAGATGTCGTTGTACGGTGTCACTACCACTGTGGGCCCCTGCAGATCTACATCTACATCCGTACTCCGGAAGCCGCCCGATGGTGTGTGGCGGAGGGTACCCTGAGTACGACTATCGGTTCTCCCTCCTATTTCAGTCGCGTATTGTTGGTGGAAAGAAGGATTGTCGGTATGCCTCTGTGTGGACTCAAATCTCTCTGATTTCATCTTCATGATCTCTTCGCGAGATATACGTAGGATGGAGCAATATACTGTTAGACTCCTCGGTAAAGGTATGTTTTCGAAACTTCGACAAAAGCCCGTACCGAGCGACAGAGCGTCTCTCCTGCAGAGTCTTCCACTGAAGTTCATCGATATTTTCCGTAACGGTTTCACGATTACCAAATGATCCTGCAACGAAGCGCGCTGCTATCCGTTGGATCTTTTCTACTTCGTCGCCGCGGTGGAGTAGCCGAGCGGTCTAAGGCTCCTCGCTGCGGTGCGCGCGGTTGCTCGCCGTCGGAGGTTCGAGTCCTCCCTGGGGTATGGGTGTGTTTGTGTTGTTCTTAGGTTAGTTTACTTTAGGTTAAGTAGTTTGTAAGCTACGGACTGATGACCACGCAGTTTGGTCCGATAGATTTACAAACATTTGAAGATTTTGTAGCGGCGTCGGTGCGGTAGAGCACATTGAGTCGCTATGCTACGATGCGCGACGCCGTTCTCCGTCGGGGCTTGGATGTTTGTGTCGTCTTTAGTATAAGGTAGTTCCTAAGTAGTTTGTAAGTTTAGGGACTGATGACCCCGCAGTTGAGTCCCATGTGCTACACACGGCTGTAATACCTAACAACAGCGATACTTATTTGTTAATTTAATACAATAATAATATTCGCTATTCGACGTTATTTATTAGAAACAAGCCGCGGTGGAGTAGCCGAGCGGTCTAAGGCTCCTCGCTGCGGAGCGCGCGGTTGCTCGCCGTGGAGGTTCGAGTCCTCCCTGGGGCATGGGTGTGTGTGTGTTTGTCCTTAGGTTAGTTTACCTTAGGTTAAGTAGTTTGTAAGCTACGGACTGATGACTACGCAGTTTGGTCCGTTAGATTTACAAACATTTGAACATTTGAAACACTGGTACGGATCCGAAACCGGTGAGCAAGCTGTGGGGCGAACAAGTGTACTGTAACCCACTTCCTTTATTTTCGGACTGCATTTCCTTAGGATTCTTCCAATGAATCTAAGTCTGACATCTGCTTTACCGATAACAAGTTAAATAGAAATCCTTTACAGCTGTTGTGTGGGGTATGGCTGTTTATACCAAAGAGCGGGCTGAGTAATGGTAGTTCCAAAGCACTGTGCGAGCTGTTTTAAGGAAGCGACTAGTTCCCCCACCTTGCGATCAGCTGGACGACAGGTCCGAGAGCTGACAGGCGCATCGGCCGGCGTGACGTGCAGCAGCTGCCGGAGGCCGGGGGTCGCTAAATCTGTGGCGGCGGAAGTCGCGAGCCCCGGAACTCACTTAAGGAGGGAATAAATCCAATAGGGCGAGTTAGCCGCTCCGAGCAGGCGGGGGCGTCTGCCGGGAGGGAGCAGGGAGCGTCGTGACGGCCGGACGTCAGACGTCAGCCCCCATCCTCCGCAGTGGCAGCGGCCGGCAAGTGGTTGCTGGGAAGTCTGCGACACAGTTAGGTGTTATTTCTTGTTATCAGCGTGAATTGTGATGCCGTGTTACAGGCTTTGCACGTAGTCTTGAGGCACAATATTGTTCCTATAGTTGGCGTCAGGTAGGAAGGCGCTTCCGCTCATAGAGGCGGAGCGATTGGGGAAGCGTTGAGGGGAGGAGCTACGGTTCGAGCGACAACAGTCGAGCCTGCGGGAGAAACATTGCGTAACTCGCGGCCAGCCACGAGCCTAGAAAATGAAGATGATTGGCTACCAGTGCGGTAATGGAGGGTTGTGTGCAGAGGGCTGAAACCTGGACCGCCTTCGTACATGACGCCGACTATAGTAGTTATAAAAATGGCTGTAAGAATGTATGTATGTTCCACATCTCCCGCGAAACTACTGGATCGATTTCAACGAAATATGGTACACTTGCTTATTGCAACAAGCCAGTAATCGCCATGGGGTTTATAATCTCCTGACTGGAGATACGAGCGGAAACGTCTATTCCAGCACATAGAAAATATTTTGGAGAAGGCGAAACAAAGGCTACTTTTCACTGGCGGAACAATTAGGAGATGTAACAGTTCCACTCCTATTTTGGAGTATTGCTGTCCATTCTTAGATGCACACCAGTTAGGACTGATAGACGATGTACAGAAAGTTCAGTGAAGCGCAGTTCAAAACTAATGTTCAAATGTTTTAAGCTTAAGGGACTTTACTGCGGGGTCATCAGTCCCTGAACTTACAAACTACTTATGAACTATTTATACTACTCCGTTCCCGAGGGGGGATTCGAACCCCCGACCGTAGCGGTCATGCAGACTGTGACTGGCGCGCCGCAGACCGATTGGCCACTTAGGCCAGCGAAGCGCAAGTCGTTTTGTATTATCACGATATAGGGGAGAGAGTGTCACGAAAATGATGAACGAGCTGGGGTGGAAATTATTAAAAGAAAGGCGTTCTTCGTTGCTGCTAGATCTATTTGTGAAATTTGTTGCACCAACTTTCAATATCGAATTTGAACAAATTTTGTTAGCACCTACCTACAGAGAGAGACATTATCATCATAATAAAATAAGAGGAATCACATCGAAAACATTAAGATTCAGATGTTCCTTTTTTTTCCCACGAGCTCTTACGAACTGCAGAGAAATATCATAAAACGGTTCGACGAACCCTCTGCCATGCGCTTCAATGTGACTTGCAGAGTATCCATGTACCATACAGACTGCTCTGCACAACCTGAGTGTTGTGTGGGAATAGTAGCAGCCTGCCTTACCGACCTCTTCTCCAGGTGAGAGGTGGACAAGATGAAGACAAAGTGAGGAGAATGAGGTGGAGAGAATAACTTGGCAGACATAGAGGGGGCAGCAGGAGATGAACATAGACAACAAGATGGCGGTATGAAGAAATAGTCAGGCGAGGGGAGAAGATATACTTACGAAGGGATGAGGGTGTGAAGATGATCAGAGAGAGAGAGAGAGAGAGAGAGATAAAGAGTTGGAGAGAGAGGGAAGAGATGCACAAACAGAGGAGCGACGAGAAGAAAAAACTAGAGGAGGAGGATGGAATGAGAGATAGGAAGAGATGAATACAAAGAAACCATGTACATAGATTTCGGTGTAGGGGAGAGGGAGAGGGGAGGATGGGATGATAAGAGTGGGAAGGAAGAGGTAGATATAAATGAGAGGATGAGATGGGAGAGACAAATAGGGAGGAGGAGGAGATGGGCAAACATAGGGTAGGTAGGAAGAGATATGTGAGAAGAGAGGAGGGGGTGTTGCCATGAGATATTGAGGAAGAGGAGAATGGCAGATAGCCTGGGAATGAGGATATGCAGAGATAGAGGAGGGAAGGGGAAGGGAGGGTTGAACAGTGAAGAATTGTGATCGTCCGACCCCCTGACCCATACGACATGATTAATGATAGTTTGAAACAAATTTCAATAATGTACCCGAAGGACTAGATTGTAATTTGAGTTGACTTTAACTTGCCCTAGACATGTTGGCAAAATACATGTTCAAAACCCGAGGCAAGCATAAACCATTGTCCGAATTTGTACTGTATGCATTCTACAAATAATTCGACCAAGTAGTTCATGAACCCACTGAAATAGTAAATTATTGTGAAAGTACACTTGACCTCCTAGCAACAAATAAACCGGGGCTAATAAAGAGCATCAAAACAGGTACGGGGATTAGTGAACACAGAGTTTTTGTAGCAAGACTGAATATATACCTATTTAAAAAAAAAAAAAAAAAAAAAAAAAAAAAAAAAAAAAAAAAAAAAAATTGCTTGTACTTTCTTGAGAGAGAGTCTCCAATTTTTCGAAACTAATTATGTGAGTGTAGAACAGGTGTGGTTCACATTTGAGGAAATAGCATCGACAGGAATTGAGAGATTTATACCAAATCTTTATATATAAAAAGTGGAGTGTCCGTATGTTTGTGTTTTCGTATTGCATACAAATCTATAGTTTTGTTCCAGTCTTTATGAAATTTTGCACACGTAAGCTTCAATCCATGAGGACGGTCGCCGTAACTGTAAAGATCACGTACAAGACATAGTTTACGACATATTACGTCATAAACAATGATAAGTGAGAAAAACTGCTGCATTACACAACAATGTTACACATTTCCTCTTAAACCACTGGATCGATTTCAACCAAATTTATTACAAATCTTCCTTACCGTGAGATACAAATTCCATAATGTTAAGAACGACATAAGACGCATGCTTCAAGAGATATAACGTCATGAACGATAGGAGTTGCAAGGAACTGCCACATAATGCGACGAGACACTATGAATACTGTATATGAGAAAGAGATTACTTAGCGACTTGCAACAAACTGTAAACATAATTTAAAACCTTTATTGAACTATTTATCGTTGACAACCATAGCAAAATTATGAGAGGAAAAAAAGTTTCTCGCTTACTACTTTTCCGCTATTCATGGAGTAATACTACGGCACTCGGTATGATGTTACAATTTATAATTTGTACACTACAAACTGCAGCCGCAGAAAATTTTATAGACAGTATACACACATATAGTTGAATGTACCTTCTAAGTTGTAACACAGTGCGACACGTAGTTCATAAGATATGAGAATATAAACAATAACGTCCATGGAAAACCGCCCCATCACGCACCAAGTTTTAATCTATTACTTCTTTACTACTAATTGTATTCCCAAGAGATTTTACAGACATACATCACTTATACAAATGAATATATACCTGAAACGTTATACTATTGTACAAGATATAACTCAATAAATATGAGATCGTACGAATTTTATATGTCATTTGTATTTTGACTACTATCTTTGTTTGGATACTGCACTTATAATTTTGTACATTATGCAAGACAGCGTTTTTTGTTATATGTTCTCCGATAAATATAACATGATTTTAGAAAAAAAGGAGATGGACAGAGAGAGAGAGAGAGAGAGAGAGAGAGAGAGAGAGAGAGAGAGAGAGAGAGAGAGAGAGAGAGAAGGGATAGGAGAAGTACTAACTCAAGGCAGGAATAAATAAGTACCTGGGCAAAGCCGGCTTTTCAGCTAGTAAATTAATAAAAGTGGGAGCTGACCCTATGTGCTACACAAAACAGATCAGATGACTATTACAGAAACAAATAATACAACACGTTAAATTTAAACAGACACAAAATTAACAACACTGGCAGTATTTTACAGAAACTCAAAATTTAGCACGGACATCAATACGAGAAACTTCTAATAGTTTCTACATCGAAACTGTGCCTAGTAATTTGGCAGAAAATCCAAAGAAATTTTACTCATACGTACAATAGCTGCAAAACAGAATCAACACCTTCAAACGTTCAAATGTTTTTAATACTATGGTGCTAAAATGCTAATGTGATCGGTACCTAGACTTACAAGCTACTTAAACTAACTTATACTAAGGAAATTACACCCTCATATACGCACTCAACACGTAATATTCTCTGTGATCATATTTCAACAGAGAGCCAAAATTATTATTTGATATTTCAGAGTTTAACTATGACAAACGTGCTCTTTATTTTAATTTTACCTCTTTGAACTACTATTTTAACATCTTTGCCTTAGTTTAATTGTCCTTGTCCATTAAAATATAATCACTTGTCTTGCCGTGGTAGTTTGTCCTCTTTTTAATTTTATTATCTTTGCCTGTAGTAGCTTACGTCAAGTCAAGTGACAGTGGCAGATCGCCGTTATGTTTGCAAATATCTGTGAAACAGTTCGCAATGCCACTTACGAAAAATAAAAAAATAAAAACACAAGACAGCTCAGTTGTTGATGATTTTCTCTTCCACAAATACTTTTATTTAATTTCATCGCACATGAACAGTTAAGATGATATTTGCAATTAAATTTCGTGCTGACAAAAGGCCATCATAAACGGATTATTTTTGGTGTTACTAACCCATTTTTGACCGAAACATTTGCAAAAGGGAGATACTTGTTGCTGGAGGCCAACAATCATGCGCCTAAAATTTGATGCCGAACGGCGCGACCTAAAAATTGGGAACATGTTACAGACACATACAAAGTCAAATCGTGGTTAGTTTTGTTGACTTCTCAGAAACGGTGCGAGATATAGGGGAAAAAATATAGAAAGCAAAGTCTCGAAGAATTTTTTCCTATGAAAATTCGTTTATTCAATTTTCGTCTCGTATGAATGGTTAAGTCGGTATTTTCATTTAATGAATTGAAAAACCTTTTGAAAGCTCCAAAACGCGATTGCAACGGCCCTGTTTTGGTGTTACTGCTGGTGGCGTGGTAAGAGCTGAGAGAAAGTGGTAAGGTACTGCGCTTTAATTGCACTAGATATTTGCTCGAGATAATTTATTACAATAACGTTATAATTGTCGTCACTAGTTTTGAACCACAGCATGAAGAGACATTTTGCATTTTTTAAAAGTGACAACCTCAACAATAGACAATTAACAACACATTCCAAAACTTCAGTTAAGATACATGAACTTACAGCAAACAATAAACAATTTCAACAAATAACATTTCGTAAATCGGATTCTATTATTTTCTTGCTAAAGGACCGACGGCAATTACACAAACATAAATTAACAACTTTAACATCTCTTTAAAATACAAGTGTTTAAAATGAATATCGTTCAAAAAATCTATGCCTAGCGTATGTGATTACCGTGATTAAGATCCAAATAAATTTCAGCTAGTAGGTATCTAATGACAATGTGACTTTTTTTATTGCAGAAATAGTAATTTACAACAGGTCAACAATAAAACATTACTTAAGCGCCTCGCTTCCAGTACAAAGCTCAATACGGACCTCAAACGGCCATTCTGGCGTGTTCCTTTTCAACGGTTACCCAATGGAAACATTTTGGTAAAGGCTTTACCATGACTGTTGTTTGAAATTAATTGAAACACTAAGTGACTGGTAACAGTGACAATAAGTGACTGGTAACAGTAAGTGACACTAAGTGACTAGTAACAGTAATACTACCTTGTGTTTCAATCAGTTATCCAATGGGCCTTACACAACGCATTAACAGACTACACCAGAACAAACTACCTGAAACACAGACTCTGTTACCACATTCAACTGACACGCATAACATAAACCATACTAATGAACTACATTACAGCTGAAACTGGACACCAGGTAGAAGACAGTCATAATAAAACATTCACGTGACAGATAACGTCACTGTGGGAACTTGGCAGGAGTAGGACACAGCATTGAAATTTTCAATGTATACAAGGCGCTGGAACAGTGTAGTAGGCACGATCATTCTCAACATATCGTGGCCACAATTTCGAGCAAAAATCAACTGATATAATACAATCACCAGCTAGCAACAGACATGAGCCCGTCGAAACCTCCGTGACAATCCTCCGCAATATAAATTACAGATTGCAAGTGCCACAATTTTCCAAGCAGAATTTCAGCACAGACCACGCGGAATAGGCCAAGTCTGTTAGACAGTGTCCAAAACCTTCAAGCCACGCCGGCCGTATGTTACTCAAGGCAACAACATTGAAGACGGCTAGCGGACAGCTCCAGTTCCTGTCGGCCTAGCGACACTTGCAATCACATCTTCCCAGTAGACTTGCGCATAATAGTTCGCGATCGGGAGCGCTCACTTTAGTTCGCGGATCTGCAGCGAACTAGTTCGTTCTTTTAGTTCGTCCGCTCCCAGTGAGGGCTGAGCGGCGTGGTCTGCGCATGCAGGTGGAGCGAGAAGTTCCCCCGCCTAGCAGCTTCATGCGCTTGCTAATTAAGCCGCTAACGATATCACGCAAACCAAATAGTCAGATATTGCAGAGTGCAGAATACTTTAAAACAGAAATTTTGTAGCACTGAACTATGTAATCTAGCAGGCAGACGCTGACCTCGAAATGGCTCTCATCAGCAGAAGGCAAACACGTGATTTTTAATTCTGTTCGCGACCTATCGCGCATATTTTAGTTGGAGACCTATCGCGCATATTTTAGTTCGAGGCCTATCACGCATATTTTAGTTCGCGGCCGGTAACTCTCCTTTTAGTTCGCAGCTCGGCCGCGAGGTAGGTCGCTCTTTTTAGTTCGTCCGCTCGTTTTGGCTTTTGCTACCGCTACGAAAACTACAGCTGAGCTGCACCTCAGCTCGAAATGACGGCAACTGGCAGAAGGGAATCACGCGATTCTGCGCGCTCTCGCGTCCTCTCGCTGTTACCCGTCACTCTTCGGAAAAGGAGCGGACGAACTAAGAGGCGAGGGATCTGCGAACTAGTTCACGTAGTTCGCCTGTGGTAGCGCTCTTCCGAACCAGTTCGTTCGCGAACTACACAAGACTACGACTCAGGCGTTACTGTATGCCTGCAACGCCGCCTCGAACAGCCATCTTACACCATCACGCCATCTGGCGAGAACAACTATCGATACCATCAGACATAGAAGCCCGGCGACGAACAATTAGCAACTATGACGACAAGGAAGCCCCCGAACGGCACAACCGTAATCGAAAGTAGGCCCAAACATTTTCCAATTGTATCTGAGGTCATCCATCGATACGTAGAGTTACAAACGACCTGAACTGACATACCCGCATGGAGGACTCGAACTGGCCGCGCGATTCGTAACGTGGCTCTCCAGACAGCGTCGCAGTCCCTTGTGCCATCCTCTCACTGGACATGGAAACGCACGTGGAGGAGGAACTGGTGACGTCGCGGCGTGGAATTCCACGTTCCGCTACCCTGCGAAGCGTGAAATGAAGAATCTGGAATGTCAGATTTTTGCTTCGTAAATGGTACAAGGCCAATGAGAAGCAACTTTGTTTTCACGTGATAAGCATAACTTTTCAGCCGCCATATTGCAAACGGATCTCCGTATTTCGTGCCTTCTTTCGTTGTAGCGTACGATGTATGAATATAATCTTTTTAAAGCTTTAGAAAATTGCGGAACTTTTGAAAACGCATCGTTTTAGATAAGATTTGTTACAATAAATTACCGGAAACTACATATTCATAAATTTAAACGTTATCGTATTTTAAGTGTGTGTGAGTGTTATCATTTGTACACTGTGAAAGAATATCGTTGCTATGCTACAGTATAACGCCAGTCTATCAAAGGAGCGTATTTGTGATGCTATGTAACAGATAAATAACATATTACAACATGTTTTAGGCCATAGTATACCTAAAAATAGGAAAAGCGTAAAGAGTGCACGAACAGTGTAGTTGGTAGCGTCTCAAGCTACAATGTATAGGTTTCTAACGGGCTTTGTTCCTGTCTGCATATTTCCGAAAAAAAATCCCTGTTTTGTTTCCTTAACGTTTCTGGTATAATAGCCGATATTCGTTGTTATTTCTTTTTAACACGACGTATTAGCGTGGTGGTTAGCGTCACAAGCTGTGAAGATACAGAGATGTAAATAACATGTTTGAATCTACACTCTCCCAGATGTTTTTAACGATTTCGTTTCATTTCGGTTTATGTAACTTTTTGTTTATTTAATACAATTATAATATCCGGTAAACGACGTTATTTATTGGAAACAAGAACGAACTCTGCCCGTGTTTTCGCAACGGTGTTTGAATTCTATTTCAGTTCAGTATACAGTGTTGGAATAGTTCAAATTCACAGCGCAAAGGGAACATGGCTAGCGCGTTGATGCGATAACAGTTGCAGTAAAGGAGGAACAGTGTTTACGTAGAATACTGAAAGCAAAAATTATCACAACAAACATTGTAGAGCTGTAAAATGTGTCATGCATCTCCAAAGGAAGGCAAAAGTAAATATTTGAATATGCAGAACATATACAATGTGGAAAATGGGAATATAAGAGACCAAGACAAATGGAGCTGGTACAGATGATGGATTTCACCGTTGACAATTTTTGTAATTTCGTTGTTGTTGCCAAAAGTCATTTTTCTCGTATATTTAGTTTTCATTATGAACTGCTTTGAGATAAATGTACTGTCTTTGTGTTTATTAACGAAAAAATACAATTTCTGCAAGAGTATTGTATCCTACGTGCAAGTATAAGAAAGCTAAAATTAGTTTTTTTTTCGACGATCGCTAACAGAGATACTGTGTAATTTTACGCACATCCATCCTTGTAAACACATTGATCTACGCGCCATCTCGCAACGGGCACTGGAGAGCGCTGCGGTCGCAAATCAAATCACGATGAGCAGCACGTCACGTTCCGTGCGATGTGGCGGGTCGTTTCAGAGCGTGCCGTAGCCGGGTAGACAGCTCGTCTGTCCCGCACCACGTTGGGACAACGCGTACCGTGAGAGGACGGCTTTAGGTATAGAAAAATGTGAACATTTCAAGGGTTTTGGTGTGAAGGGAGGGGCGCGAGCTCTTAGAAATTCTGTCACTATTTAGTATCCAGATTTGTTTCTCGTGTCTCTCTCTCTCTCTCTCTCCCTCTGCAGCCCCATAGTACGTCCACTCCCCATCTTTTAGATTTGCGACCGGGTACTAATAATAAATGAGGCACCATAATTATAGCTGTTGCGGTGCACTGTCCCGCCCCCTCCCCCGTTAATATCGGAATTTTATGATTCACTTTCATAATGCAGTGTTAAACTTTGTTGTAACCTGGGGATGCTGTACTGTGAGCAGTTGGTTCGGGAGGCACCCTGTGACGAGCAAGACTGTGGACAAGGTCTGGAACTAGAAGAATTGATTAGTCCTCAAAGGATTTGTTGACAGAAGAAATCAATACTTCGATGTGATTGCATTGGTACAAACTTCTTGTACTATTACATAGTTTTGCTACGCAAAACAAAATTCTCGACTTGTGCATAGACAGAAGGCTGACTCTTCTGTGATGAACTTTAAAAGTCGACCACTGTACGTAACAAGAGCCTTGTATTATCACAAAACTTAGTAGATGAGGTCTGTATGAACTATTGGTTACTCCCTGCTATAAAGCCTTGTTCCCTGGCCCAAACTGAGAACTGATACGTTTCAAATTACTTCAATAACAGCAAGTTAATACTACAGTGGTCAATATACATAGCAGCTCACACGTTATTGCACACAGACATTAATAAGCAAGCCACCACAAAGCTAGAAAGTATTTACACAGAGTTCATACACCGCCACATGATCACAAAAGGTTTTAACATACCAAGCCGTTATCAAACTGTAACTAAAATCACACACACCGCGTTTATCTATTGGAAATCACTGAACTGAAAAACAAGAACACAAATCCGCACACGTTTCGAGAAAAATATTCCAAAAATGATTCTTTCACGAATCTAAGTTAAACGTGCTAGTCAATGAAACGCTACCATCTCCAGAAACAAGAGCAGAACCAACCTTACCTCGTCAGACGACCAGCACCGAGTGATCAGCCGTGCGGCCACCGGGGTGCGGGAAGATGCGGGAAGCCACCGGAAGCTGGAAAATCCAGGAAAACAGCGGTGGTGGGGACCGAGAGACTCGCCAACCAGCTCGCAACCAAAGGGTGTGGAAACCACTTTGGTAGTATCAGCAGCTATCGATACTGAGCCAGAAAGAACGATGCAAAGCGATCTGTCACTCCTCACATTCAAACAGCCATAGATTCACACACACACTTAAAGGTAAAACAACTGCACATTCTCACAGGGACAGTGGCGTAGCGGAGAAGCCATACTTATGCCACATTAATTAATATAATAATAAATTATTAACATAACAAAATAAGAAAAACCTCACAATATTAAGTAATATTTTAACACATAAAATAAAAATGTCATTCCTCAAGCCTTGAAAAGAGTAGTGGGGTTCCAGTTTTAACAAATTAATAATCTAGCGATATTAAATAAATTATAACTTTACAGAAAATATACAAAAATATATGGAAGACGACAGAGGGTCATCTTTCACGGTCTTCTCTCAAGTTCTGGAACTGTAGTAGCCGCAGTGAAGTAGCCGAGCGGTCTTCAGGCGCCTCGCTGCGGAGCGCACGGTTGCACGCCGTCGGAGGTTCGAGTCCTCCCTGGGGCATGGGTGTGTGTGTGTGTGTGTGTTTGTCCTTAGGTTAGTTTACCTTAGTTTAAGAAGTTTGTAAGCTACGGACTGATGACCAAACACTTTGGTCCTAACTGGAAATTCCGTACTCTGTACTGACTATCGTTGCTGTGGTGTGCTGGCATATCTATGCGAGCCCCTTTCTTGAGCGGCGCGCGAAGCAGGCAAAGAGGTAAAGAGACTGTATGCGCCCCCGGAGGCCGAAGTACGGTGGGGCGACTAATCACCTCTTCTTGAAGATTTGTAGACTGCCATATTGTCGTTGTTGTGGTGCGCCAGCATATCTAGGTGAGCCCCTTTATTCCTATCGGACACTAAATAGGCAAAGAGGTAACGAGAATGTAGGCGCCCCCAGAGGCCGAAGTACTGTGGAGCGATTTATGATCTCTTCTTGAAGTTGTGTAGACTTTCGTACTGTCATTGCTGTGGTGCGCTGGCATATCTAGATGAGCCCCTTTATTCCTATTGGCCGGCGTGCTAAATAGGCAAAGAGGTAACGAGACTGCAGGCGCCCCCGGAGGCCGAAGTACTGTGGAGCGACTTATCATCTCTTCTTGAAGTTGTGTAGACTTTCGTACTGTCGTAGCTGTGGTCTGTCGGCATATCTAGATGAGCCCCTTTATTCCTATTGGCCGGCGCGCTAAATAGGCAAAGAGGTAACGAGACTGCAGGCGCCCCTGGAGGCTGAAGTACCGCGGAGCAACTTATCACCTCTTCTTCAAGTTCTTTAGACTTTTGAACTGTCGTTGCTGTGGTGCGCTGGCATATCTAGATGATCCCCTTTATTCCTATTGGCTGGCGCGCTAAATAGGCAAAGAGGTAACGAGACTGCAGGCGCCCCCGGAGGCCGAAGTACTGTGGAGCGACTTATCGCCTCTTCTTGAAGTTGTGAAGACTTTCGTACTATCATAGCTGTAGTGCGCTGGCATATCTAGATGATCCCCTTTATTCCTATTGGCTGGCGCGCTAAATAGGCAAAGAGGTAACGAGACTGCAGGCGCCCCTGGAGGCTGAAGTACTGCGGAGCAACTTATCACCTCTTCTTCAAGTTGTTTAGACCGCCGGCTTTGTGGCGAATCGCGATGCCACAGCAGACTTGACGTCAAATGAATCATCCGGTGTCAGAGACAAGTTCCCGACTGCTCAGATTTGGAAAGAAAATGGCGAGGGGAAAAAAAAGCAAAGAAAGTGTCCCGGTGTGTCTTGTAGCCGCAGACACGGGAGAGCGCGTGGGGTGCGAGTGGTAACGCGACCGCAGCGTCCCGCGCGCTGAGCGCCCACATGCACACGCACACACGCGAGGGCGGATCAGGCGGCCGGTGCAATATTGACGAGGTGTCGGCGACGTGGGCGGCATTATCCGCCATCTCCGGCCGCTCTGTTTGGACGCGCCCCTGCCCGCGCCGCGCGCCGATCAATTATTCGCCTGTAATTCTGGCAGCCGACTCCGGGACTTCCACCGCCCTCCCCGCCCCCTCGCCTGCCGCCAGCCGGCCGGATCCCCCGGAGCGCCGATGAATAGGTTGGCAACAATGGCCGGGGGTCCACCTCTCCGGCGACAGCCGGCCAACGTTAGAACAACGAATCCAATCACACGGAACAATGGCGCGCCATCGGCGCGGAAAGGAAAACGGCGGAGCGCCGAGCACTGCTGGACCGCGTGTGCTGGCCGGGGGGAAACAGAGAGAGAGAGAGAGAGAGAGAGATGGCCCGCGAGCAGACAGACAATAACGGGGCCGCGCAAAAAAGCCCGCGCCAAAAAGTGCGCGCAAGCCGCGCGCCGAGCACAAAAAGAAAGCGGCGTGAATATTGCAGGCGGCCGCTTTGTGGCTGGGCTGGGCCACATGTCGTGGAGGCGGGCGGCCGGGCTCTGGACGGGCCGGCGGGAATGATTCGCCGACTGCGACTGCGGGCTCTAAACGACCGACTCTCCCGGTCTCTAGTCTCTCTGTCGTTTGCGCTCCAACTTTCCGCACTCGTATGCAGTCCACCGGCGGAGATATTTATCAATAAATTGTCTCAAAGTTCATTCAAAATTTTCCGGGCTCATACGCCGTGGTCGAATTGTAAAACTATCCCCTGACGTTTCGTCTTCGGCTGCATAAGACATCCTCAGAGGTAACGTGGCGAACTACGATCAAAACTGGGAGGAGCACCACGAAAATTTCTTAAGGCCCTTTCTACGAGGCGCCTCCAGAAAGAAAGTTCCGCTTCAATTTATCTCCGCTGCAGCGCTGCGATTGCAGTTCTGCACATACGCCGTAGACGATTTCTATCAAGGAGAAGAACGTGCGCCATTTGGAGATCGCTGTCAGATACGTACGCTTTGTTGTGCTTGTTTGAAATGTTGGCGTTGATTGAAAACCCCGCCGCCTGTGAAATCAGGTCGGTGATTCGGTTTCTGAATGCGAGGAAAGTGTAACGAAGTGACATTTATCGGCAAATTTGCGATGTTTACGGACCAAATGCGATGAGTGATTCGATGGAGAGAAGATGGGTCCAACAGTTCAATGGCGGGTGTAGTGATGTGCACGGTGAAGAACGAAGTGGGCGTCCACCTTTGGTTACAGAAGAATTGGTTCACACGATTGATGACAAGATCCAGGAAAACCGTAGGTTTACAATTAGTGCTCTCGCTATGGACTTCCCCCAAATTTCACGATCACTGCAAATGTGGTTATAAACCACCTATAGGGATTTGGCTCGGACGTGTTTGACCATCCTCCATACATCCCTGACCTCGCTCCTAGCGACTTTTATCTGTTCTTACATCTCAAGTCTTTCCTTGGCCGTCATCAGTTCACCGATGACGACGAGCTGAAAGAAACTGTTTCCAACTGGTTGAAGATACAGGCGGCAGATTTCTATGAAGAAGCAATACAAAAACTGATGCCACGCTATGACAAATGCCTGCAAAATTTCGGCAGTTATGTGGAAAAGTAGTTTAAGAGTTGTAGAATTTTGTGCAATAAAAATTTCTTCTGTATCTGTGTACAATTTCATTTTATTACCAAACGGAACTTACTTTCTGGACGCGCCTCGTATACGAGACGTGCAACACACACAAGGAAGTCGTTGTCAGCTGCAGCGCCCCTTGCGATAGACCGTCGAACTACAAAGAAGCGTTCAAACGGTTCTCATTTGTTGAGTCGTCTGCTTCACGTCTGCTTCGTTTGTTGTCAACTTACAGCAAATGAATCGCCACGTAAACATCGCTTTTCTAAACTGTATGATATATTGTGATGATTAAAACATTTATTTGTGTTTTAGACTGCCACTGTGAAACTGTATTTAATTGTTTTCGCGCAGTTCATGCGTAACTACGTCGCTCACATGTGTTAACGTCGTCATTATAAAATGCTATTATATACTTCCAACCCTTGCGGTTTGAGGCGTCTATGTATATGATGAACAAGCTCAGGTGTCTATACATAGACCTTTCACTTTGATTAAACAAAAAAACAAATATTTAATCTGTTAATTACAGCAAGTTTCAGGAAAAATAGCAAATATCTTAGAAGACGGTAATAAAGACGATTTGCAGTTAAAATTTCATGTAACGTGCGTCCAATTTTATTGGGTACAGAGATTCAGCTCTTGGTATGTACAACAAACTGATTTGGATATCTTAACTGATTCTTTCGTCGGTTCTTGGTAGATCAGTATATTGACTTTTATTTAAATAACCGGTTTTCGACGTAGTTTAAAGTCTGAATATGTCCTAGTAACCAGAAAACCGGGTAACTATGTGGAAATGAACGTGTAGAACATACAAAAAATTCTACTTTCTAGTAAGTGTGATGTTGTACTACCAAAAAACGCCGGATAAATCATCGAAAAATTCTTGATTTACATTTGCTCTACGTATGTTCGGCTTTCATATTAACAGCTATATCTCTGTTTTCAATAAAAATTGTACACAGGTTATATTAAATTTTTAATGCAATCCTCTACAGTATCACCTCCTAAAATACTTACGACCGAGTCGAAAAACTACGTTTCTCTGAGCAGGAGACACGTATACACTCTCAAACAAATTCCTGACTGGCTTCGTTTGTCTGCTGGGTTCCTCATTCGGTCGTCTGCGCATGCGCGAAGCACTTCCATACGCGTGAGGATAGGATCCATCCTATTCCGTCTACTAGCGATCGTAAGCGTGCATCTTGTGCAAGTGGATGCGTCTACACTGTACATGACCGGCGCGACTGGTGCATCATGAGTAATCTCGTAAGCTCTCACTTCCCGTGTAGAAAGGGCTTAATACGAGGGACGTCCACAAAGTAAGTTCCGTTTCTATACGCGGCAGCGCTACGATCGCAGTTCCAAGCTTGTGCGCCAGTTACTCTGACTCAAGGAAAAGACATGCATGCCATTTTCTGATCGCCGCCGCTGATGTGTGCTATGCAGTGCTTCTTAGTCAGTCTTAGCCATAATTGAAAATGCCACCGCTTGTTAAATCAGATCTGTGATTCGTTTTCTAAATGCAATGAAAGTTAAACCAAAAGAAATTCATTGGCAAATCTGCTAGGTTTATGGACAAGTGTTCAAATGTTTGTAGAACTTATGGGACTTAACTACGGGGTCATCAGTCTCTAAGCTTACAAACTACTTACGAACTAGCTAAGACTAAGGACGGCACAAATATCCATGCCCGAGGGGGGATTCGAACCCCGATCGTTGTGCCCGTGCAGACCGTGACTGGAGCGCCTCAGTCCCTTCGGCCACCGCGGCCGGTATTTACGCACAAAATGCTATGAGTTACACAGTGGTTAGAAAATGGGTCAGGACGTGATCAAGTGAAGCACGAAGAACGAAGTTGATGCCCGTCTGTGGTTAAAGATGAACTGGTTCACACAATGAAAGAGAAGATTAAGCACAACCGTAATTTTACAATTGGTTCCCTTGCTGGTGGTAAACACTTCAACGATGATAACGAGCTGAAAAAAACATGTTACCACATGGCGGCAACCTTGTATGAAGAAGGCATACAAACACTTGTACCACGCTATTACAAGTGCCTACAAAATTTCGGAAGTTATGTAGAAAAGCAGTTTAACAGTTTTAAATTTTTGTACAATAAATATTTTTTTCTGTAGCTGTACACGTTTGTTTCATATCACCAAACGGAAATTAATTTGTTGACAGAACTCGTATTTCAATAGGTTATTCTACAAGTAAAACTAAAGAAAAAGTTCATATAAACATAGGTCCGCAAATGTTTAGTTACGGATAATAAAAGATTTTGCCTGAAATTTAGCAGCTTATCTAATATGAAGCCATCACAAAGCTGTGCGAGTTTACAGTAAAGCACGATTTTCATTTATTTTCTTGTTATTGATATGATGAATCTAATAAAATAATTATAAAAAATAGAAATCAGGTTGAAGGCGGAAAGATTTAGGAATTCCTTTTTCTCACGCGCTATTAGAGAAAGGAACGGTAGAGAAATATCATAAAAGCTATTCGATAAACCGTCTGCTATGAACTCCAATTTGAGTTTGTTTTTATGTAGATGTTTATGTAGACCTGTATCTGTAGTAGTTTTCCAGATATATAAGGAAACGAATAATTTGGGAAATAAATGTAATTTATTAACTACTTGGCCCAATTTGTTTTTTTAAATTCCAGAAAATTGCAAAAAGTTTTCAAGAGAAGTCGTAAAGAATGTAATTGTGAAAAATGATGGTAATAAAGCTTATTAAAACTGTATGAATGTGTTAGATAATCTGCTTTTATTAATACCAGAGCACATGTGGAATCACGTTACACAGGAAAAACAAAGCTCAAGTGTTGAGGAAGTTGTATAGTATACACACAACAAAATTAAATTCTCTACAACTATTGTTGAAAACTTTGTACGTCTGGAATTGAAAATGAAAATTGAGCAACTAGTATCTTCACGGATCAGCATTTTGGTTTTAAAGATCTGAACTTCTCCTCGGCCACTTTATACCATTTCTTTTTGTTCTATCTTGAACGCCAATGAGACTTCGACACTGAACACACTGAGACGACAAACCGGAGAAACTCATAGTGCCGCGCTCCTTGCTTATGACGTCAGCATAGTGGTGGGCGGGGAGCTTAATGTAAGGCGGAGCTATGCCCGCTAGCTGATGTTGCCGATCCACTTCAGTTGGTATCAAGGATCCAATAATTATTCAGAGCAGTGTCTACCTGCCTAGCATGGCAGGAATTATGCCAGAGATACGTTGCTCGTTCGACCGCAGAATAGCACAACGCCAATGCCGAAGTCTGAATAGTGATTGGCTGTGCACCTCAGTTATCTTACATACCGGGTGATCAAAATGTGGGTATAAATTTGAAACTTAATAAATCACGGAATAATGTAGATAGAGAGGTAAAAATTGACACATATTCTTGAAATGACATGGGGTTTTATTAAAGCAGAAAAAAAGTATTGCTAGACGCGTGAAAGATCTCTTGTGCGAGTCGTTTAGTGATGATCGTGTGCTCAGCCGCCACTTTCGTCATGCTTGGCCTCCCTGGTCCCCAGACCTCAGTCCGTGCGATTATTGGCTTTGGGGTTACCTGAAGTCGCAAATGTATCGTGATCAACCGTCATCTCTTGGGATGCTGAAAGATAACATCCGACATCAAAGCCTCACCATAACTGCGGTCATGCTTTACAGTGCTGTTTACAACATCATTCCTCGACTACAGCTATTGTTGAGGAATGATGGTGAACATATTGAGCATTTTCCTTGTCGTAATTAGTTATGCTAATAGTTGCTTTTCTGATCAGATGAAGCGCCATCTGTCGGACTTTTTTTTGAACTTTTTCTTTGGTTCTAATAAAACCCCATGTCATTCCAACCATCTATCCACATTATTCCGTGATTTATTAAGTTTTCAAATTTATACTGACTTTTTGATCACCCGTTATTTAAAATAAATTATGAAGACTATCCGGCCAGTTTGTTTCATTTTGTTATATTCGAAAGGTATTCATCACTGATTTTCATCAATTACCACAATTCACTTAATCCTCGCCATCCTTTGTTTATGCTCAAACCCAATTTCCTTCTGTACGTTTCTTGTTGTGAACTAAAGTCAGTCGGTCAGATCGTTCTATTTCGACGATTTCCCTAATTTTTGTTTTAAACGAAAGGTTTTCATCCACATATTCATTATCAAGTATCACTAAGTGAACTTAGGTACCACACCTTATTACAAGATGTTGATGATGATATTTTATTTATATGTTGACAAGCCAACAATTAAGTTGGCGAGTAAATGTGTTTTTAAAAGCCTTTAATAATAATGTTGTAAGGAATGTAATCTAAGTTCCGAAGACGGCAGTTAACCTGCCGAAACCGGTAATCTTAAGTGATCTTGGTTCTTGTCTTCAATAGAATGGTGCATAAATGTATGTTTTCATTTGTAAGAGGGAGAGGAGAATGTGGAGGAGGAGGCGGACAGAGAGAGGGTAGACGAGGAGACGGATAGAGAGTGCGAGAGGGGAGGGAGGGGGGCGAGAGGAGGAGAATGAGAGAGGGGAGATGGTGACGGACAGGTGAAAGGAGATGAACAGAGGGAGGGAGATAGAGAGTTGGGCCGATACTGGAGAGAGGAAGAGATGGACAGAGAGAGAGAGGGAAAGGGCAGATGAACTAAGGAGACTATGCGATACATAAATACCCAGGCAACGCCGGGTATTCAGCTAGTACGAACTAAGATTATCTCTGCAATCATGAGATAAACAATTTCTGTGAGTATTTGTAGTCAACGGCCGTGTCGCAGCGGATGCACCGATTCTCTCTAGATCACCACAGTTAAGCACTGTCGGATTGGATTTGTCACCGTCCGGGTCTGCCTAGAGCTACTGGCACGAGAGGTGCACTGAACCCTTGTGAGGACAACTGAGTCCGCGCAAACTAAGTTGACCTAGCGCGGTAGTTTAGCGAAGCTTCTTTCAGTCAGCACGCCGAGTGTTTACACGAACCATTCTTAGTTGAGAAGTAGCCGTTTCGATTACGAAAACCTACACAACGGTCGGGAGTCCGAGGACCTAACCACGTCCCTCTCTATACCGCATCCGTTGACGACTTTGGGCGGAAGTTGGCAGCATGACACAGCGGTCTGTCGGTGCCAAATGTTTAAATGTTCGTTAGCTATGGGATCTAAGTGCAGTGGTCATCGGTCCTTAAGCCCTTTCTACACGGGAAGTGAGAGCTACGAGATTACCCATGATGCACCGCTCACGCCGTCTGCGTGCAATGTAGACGCGTCCACTTGCACAAGATGCACGCATACGATCGCTAGTACACTGAATAGGATGGATCCTATTCTCAGGCGTATGGAAGTGCTTTGCGCATGCGCAGACGACCGAATGGGGAACCAAGCTGACAACGAAGCCAAGTCGGGAATTGATTTGAGAATGTGTAGTTGTCTCCTGCTCAGAGGAACGTAGTTTTTCGACTCAGTCGTATTTTTTTTTTTTTTTTTTTTTTTTTTTTTTTTTAGGAGGTGAAACTATAGAGGAATTTCATTGAAAATTTAATATAACATGTGCACAATTTTTATTGAATACAGAGATATAGCTGTTAATATGAAATCCAAACAAACGTAGAGCAAATGTAAATCAAGAAATTTTCCCTGATTTATGGATTGGTTCTTGGTACGACAACATCTCACTTACTTAAAAGCAGTATTTTGTGTATGTTCTACACATTCATTTCCACTTAGTTACTCGGTTTTCGGTTTACTAGGACATATTGAGACTTTAAACTACGTCGAAAATCGGTTATTTAAATAAAAGTCAATATTGGGATCTACCAATAACTGACGAAAGAATCTATCAAAATATCCAAATCAGTTTGTTGTACATACTAATCTAATAAAAATAGCACACACGTTATATGAAATTTTAACTGCAAATCGTCTTTATTACCATCTTATAAAATAATTGCTATTTTTCCTGAAATATGCTGTAGTTAACAGATGAAATATTTGTTTTTGGTGAGCATTATTTGAAGCTTAATCAAAGTGAAAGGTTTATATATAGACACCTGAGCGTGTTCATCATACACATAGGCGCATCAAACCGCAAGAGCTGGAAGTGTGTAATCGCATTTTATAATGAGGACGTTAACACATGTGAGCGACGTAGTTACGCATGAACTGCACGAAAACAAATACAGTTTCACAGAGGCAGTCTAAAACATCAATAAATGTTTTAATCATCACAATATATCTTACAGTTTCGAAAAGTGATGTTAACGCGGCGATTCATTTGCTGTAAGTTGACAACAAACGAAGTAGACGCGTGAAGCAGAAGACTCAACAAATGCGTACCGTTTGAACGCTTCTTTGTAGTTCGACGATCTATCGCAAGGGCGCTGCAGCTGACAACGACTTCCTTGTGCGTGTTGCACGTCTCGTATACGAAGGACTTTAAACTTATAAACCACTTTATCGATAGTCCGCTACACGTGTGAAGGCGACCCTGTTTCCAGCTGTTCTGCGCATCCCCCTACATTACTGCAGTGGTAGTCATTCATTCATTCTCTAGGCGCGTGGTTAGGCAAGGCAGCCAACTTTTTCAAAACTCAGAGCGGGACATTTCGACGATGTGGAGGAGGACTAAACGTGACTCATTGTGCCACTTATTCTGAAACTAGGAAGGAAATTTAGGCGAACAGGGTAGGTCTACTCACTTGCTTTCAAAGTATCGTATCTAACATGAGTGACATTTTATTCTTAGTTTTAAATCTTTATTTACTATTCATAAACATTTCACATGCTCCTAATTTGAATTTTAGAGTCTGACAATTTTTACACTTTCTTTCTCCGTTACGTTTCTCTGATCACCTTCGCTGTCTGCACTACTTTCATTTGTTCCAGCTCTTACAGTATCGTGCTCCACATATATTGATAAGTAGCTTACACCGCCCATAGAATAATGTTTTGCAATAACCTCGAATTAAATTTGATAAAAATACTTTTTAAAATAATTTAAACTACTATATTATAGAATTTCTTTGATTGAAGAGCAGAGTTTCATTGTGCCTTACTACATGCAATGCTCACTCACTTTCGTTGTTGTATTTTCAGAATTTCACCACCTTTTTATTCCCGAAGGAAGTAAGATGAATGCTGATATTTTATTTGTATGTAGGATTTTTAATACGTTTATATGGACTGAGCACCGAAAAACATTGCATTACACTTATTGAAACGTACATAAGAAGGCACATAAAAATAAGTCATTCTATCACTAAATGCAATACCAACTTAAAACAAAAAAATAACTTCCATTGCTACCCGAATCTGTCATTCTGAAATAGTCAGATGATTGTAACTTTTTCAAAAATGTTCAAATGATTGTAGAGCTTATGGGACTTAACTACGGGGTCATCAGTCCCTAAACTTACAAACTATCTATGAACTAGATAATATTAAGGACGGCACAAATATCCATGTCCGAGGGGGGATTCGAATCCCCGACCGTAGAGGCCGTGCAGACTGTGACTGACGCGCCGCAGAACGCTCGGCCACCGCGGCTGGCTATAACCTTTTTTTGTGTGTGTTTAATGTAAGAAGTATGTCACGTATTTGAAGATGATGCATTGTAAAATTGACATGCGAGCAGTATGACATTACATGCCGCACACAAATAGTTCAAATCAAATGTTTGTAAATCTATGGGACCAAACTGTGTGGTCATCAGTCCGTAGCTTATAAACTACTTAAACTAAGGTATACTAACCTAATGACAACACACACACACACACACACACATTCCCCAGGGAGGACTCTAACCTCCGACGGCGAGCAACGCTTCTATCGTTCCACCCCTTTGCGCGGAAACGCCTTCCTACTTGACGATAACCATTACTTATGATAAGAACAACGCGTATATGCCCGAGGAGGCACTCGAACCTCCGAGGGGGAATGGCGGCGCACTCCGCAACAAGGCGCCTTAGAGCGCACGGCTATTCCTACGCGGTACTGGTCTATACCATTTGGACCCTTCGAGGCCTGTAGAACGGAGGTTACAGCTTAACACCTTGACTGCCGGCCTTGTAGACCATTCCATATCTTAGAATGCCAGCTATTCTGCATGCAGGAGTACGCCGAGCTGCACTTGGTTTCGCCATCTTCTGTCTGGCATAAAGAATTGTCTGCTGTTTGAAATGATCAAGAAGGTCCATGCAGACGAAACATGAAGAGAAATCCAAAACTGAACACACAGCATCTGAATCACATACAACTCTGTTGCCAAGGGTCTCTCTAAAAACGTCTATACTTCGCAAACAGTCTGTATCAGTCCACCCCTCTGTAGAATCACTACGATGTGTTGCTGTGTCGCGACTCAGTACTGCTAGGGAGAATATTTTGCGGTTCAACATTAATCTGGGAATACCTACCTTCATTTTATGAACCTGAAAACAAAGAAAAAAAAATCATTGTTCACAAAAATCGAGAAAACAACGTACAAAACAATCACTTCAAGAATAATCAAATCGGATCATCATCTGAATTGTCGATTTCGTCGTCCTCTGTCATTATCAATAAAATCTCTCTCAAATTCATGCAAAATTTCGTCCAGCGTAACATAGCGTGAAGCCATGCGCGTTCATTTACTCACTGAGAGAGCGAACAACCACTTTCTACCTGAGCCGTTTCATACAATGAATGCGACCAGTCGGCCGATTTAGAAACTAAATTTACGAGATCTATAGGCTGATTTTGACACTAGATTTACGAAGTAAGGCATTTAAGATAGATCTAGCCCGACAATAATCTTGATTTTGAGTATGGGTGCTTGTTTCCGCGGCGATATCCATTAATAGCATCTTTTTGGGTTACAAGCAGCGTCGTGTGGTTCACTGCCCACGACTTTTCCACAATCTCCTCTGCCATTGTCAAGTGGATGACTGTCTTTTCGAGACCGCTGCCGTGCTTATATAGCCGCGCCGCCGCCAGTGACGTCACTGGTGCCCAGTTCCTTGACCATAAATGACAATGTTTTGGTCGGACGTACGTCGCGCCCGCTTCAACTCCGCAATTACAGGATACCATGCCGCACTGAGCTGCATGCCGCTAGACTTGCGCATAGTAGTTCGCGATCGGAAGCGCTCACTTTAGTTCTCGGCTTCCACAAACTGTTTCTTTTGGTTTGCGTGATATCGTTAGCGGCTCAATCAGCAAGCGCATGAAGCAGCTAGGGGGGGGGGGGGAGGGAACTTCCCCCTCCACCTGCACGCGCAGACCACGCGGCTCAGCCGTCACTGGGAGCGGAAGAACTAAAAGAGATAACTAGTTCGCCGCCAACTAAAAGGAGCAGTGGCGTGACTAGGACTTGGCTTGGGGGGGGGGGGGGGGGGGATAGATCTGCTTGACGAGCAAAATTTTAGTCAGTTTCCAGACAGACTACCAACTAGCACTCCGGTTGAAGAAACTAATTCACTCCCTTCCAATGAAAGCTTATGGTAAAACACCCCAAGGTTCCAATCTTTACCAGATTGCTGTTATACGACTTCTTTTTCTTTACTTTTATCTCTTTCTCTCTCTCTTTCTATCTTTTTCTTTTTCTTATTTTTCTTTTTTCTTTTTTTCTTTTCGGTTTCTGGGGGGGGGGGGGTTTCTATCCCCCTCATCCCCCCCCCCCATAGTTACGCCACTGAAAAGGAGCGCTCCCGATCGCGAACTATTATGCACAAGACTAGTGCGAACAGTCTGTCCGACATAAAAACTGTCCACAAGACGCGGCTTGTAACCCGAGAAGATTTTATTAACTTGGTTTTGCGTTTAAAAGCACGAAATCGAATATCACGTCAAATGACGTGATCAGCATTCTACAGAATTTACCGTATCCCATCAATTGACGTGACTGGCAGTCTAAGTGTTGGGGAGTGAGTTTGCAGACGAGACGAATCAATTTCCTTGTGAACTGTTGCGTCAGGGCACATTACCAGTAGCAGGAGACAGGTAAATGTTCATACTAAAAGACGCAGGCCGCCTCCCTCTCGTACATTACGGCTCGCCCCTGGCGAGCGCGTGTATGTGCTCAGCCCTCCTGGCTGGCCCATTAATACGACGGCAGTCGGCAGTAACAATGCCGTGTTTGCACACGCACGGGCGAGCGGAAACAATTGTCGCGTGCCGCCATTTTGCCTGGGGCGCCACCTGGCGGCGCAGGCCGGAAGCGCACTTCCTGCGCCGACACGCCATTGTTGGGGGGCCCTCGCCGACCACCTGTGCCTCGCCCGTGATTTGCCCCCCACAGCCCGGCTCGTTAATTTCATTCCCCGCCGTCGCGCTCCATCGGTTGTAAAAGCCAAGTGCGGGGATCTTGCGCGGCAGCTGTGCTGCGTACACACTCACACTCTCCCTCTGTCGCTACTGGCCACGGCACAGGCGGAACCGCGTGATGATATCATGCCCCCTACCCCTTACCAAAGCTGCATACATTCACCTCTCCTCCACGAAACTACGTTTTTACCATGTTTTTCACAGATAGTTAGCAAATTTCATAGTCTATATCTACTGACAAAACCCGACCAAACTCCGCCGTGGCTCATTCAATATGAACTGAATGAGAAAATACACTGAAGGGGAAAAAAATGTCATTGGACATCGAGAGAACGCACCACTATAAACGGCGTGCCAGCGCAGTAGACTTGCGCCTAATAGTTCGCGATCACTTTAGTTCGTTCTTTTAGTTCGTCCGCTCCCAGTGACGGCTGAGCGGCGTGGTCTGCGCGTGAAGGTGGAGGGGGAAGATCCCCCACGTAGCTGCTGCATGTGCTTGCTGCTTAAGCAGTTAACGATATCACGCAAGCCAAAAGACACAGTCTGTGGATAATTTCTCGCGTTTAAGTTTAGACTTATCTCTGTAGCTTGGCATTGTGGAATTTATTAGTCAGATATTGCAGAGTGCAGAACACATCAAAACAGGAATTTTGTAGCACAGAACTATGCAGCATAATCGTCCGCTGCTCCTAGTTCGTCCGCTGCTCGTAGTTCGAGCACTGCTCCTAGTTTGTCCGGTGCTCCTAGTTCGTCCGCTCTTTTTGGCTTTTGCTACCGATACTAAAAGAGCTGTATTTTTATGACAGCTTTTTTATATAATGAATCAGTGTTGCCAAATCGTGTGCTATTACCCGTATTTTTGGGCAATTTGACATCAAATACTCAGGCAAATAAACCAGTTATTTACACGAATGGGTGATACAATGGTATTCAACTACTTTCCATACAGAGTACTCGTAGTACTTTATTTTTAAAATAGATTTGTTGTGGCAGTGAACTATGAAGCTACAGCTGAGCTGCATCTCAGCTCGAAATGATTCTGCGCGCTCTCGCGTCCTCTCGCTGTTCCCCGTCAGTCTTCGGAAAAGGAGCGGACGAACTAAGAGGCGAGGGATCTGCGAACTAGTTCGCCAATGGGAGCGCTTTTACGAACTGCACAAGACTACAGCACAGTCTCCAAGCGCTATAGGTGCAGGAAGAGTTCCGCATAGGCAGGCACGACAGGTTCTTTTCAGTGTAATTAAATTAATTTAGTAAGAGGCAGTTGAGGGGATAAAAATCCCATTAAAAGTGTCCTACTGCTATTTCACTTCGGACAGATAAAAAAAAAAAAAAATAAAAAAATAGAGCGAGCGAGCGAGAGAGAGAGAGAGAGAGAGAGAGAGAGAGAGAGAGAGAGAGAAATTAGTTGCTGGTTGCTGAAGGTTTCTCTACTCCAGGAAAAAGTCTTAGAGTTAGATGACTTTAACATTTTGTGAGGAGATTGATTATCAAGTTCCATCTGACAAACAGACAGCGCTCCACAATAAAGTAATTTTTTTCTGTAATAAGGGAAAATACTTCTTTCAAGGGAAATATTTCTCCATTGTGGTACCTACTTCAAAAGTTAGGCTCTAGCTACATTAGTTTCTTTAATTTCAATGTAATACTTACATGCTTTATTTTTCGTGCAATTAACACGGTTGATATTTATCAGGTAGCGCAAAAGCAGGTGCTTTGGAATGTTTAAAATACGTAGTAAAAGTGTCGATTATTTAAATAAAGGAAAATGGTACAGTAACGAGGGTTGACCTCTCACATACGTCGATGAAACATACAATCGCAGTTCACATACTACACCCAGTGAGTGGACAGAGTACAGGCGCCACTTTCAGAAGGACAACGTCTGTTGTTCAAATGTTTGTTAAGCTCAAGGGATTTAACTGCGGGCTCATCAGTCCCTAAACTTACAAGCTACTCATGAACTACCTTATACTAAAGACGACACAAATATCCATGCCCGAGGGGGATTCGAACCCCCGACGGGGAGCGACCTCGCGCATCGCAGCAAAGCGCCTGAATGCGCTTGGCCACTCCGCCACGGCGACAACGTCTGATTAGAGTACATGCAGGTAACAAAAATAAATGATAAAGACAAGTATTTCTGCATACTATAAGGTATTAATGTGTCTAAAGGCAAAACGAAACACTAACGTTTCCTGGTCTACAACACTGTAGAACAGGAGAAGGTAATCATTTCTTTTAAATTTAAACACGTTCTATAATGCAGTGTTAGAAATACCATCGATTTTATTAACGCGTTTCGAATTGTCGGTGTTTGATTTAGAATTCTGATAGATTGTTTAAGCTCTATCCCGATGAGTGCAGTAAATTGAAGACTAATGGAAAATTTTTCTATTTGCAAGTTAAAGAGACACACCATACTTCCTGCATGCACACCAGTATTACTAACAAATCAGTCCATATCCTTTATCACAAATGTTACGTAACTAACGCTTTAACACGTTGGCTGCCGCGATGACGTCAGAGGCGCGCCAGAGCCGCCTACTGTGGCCGCAGGTGGCCACACGGCAGCCAACGTGTTGAGTAAATGTACTTCGAAGTAAGATAGAGAATGTTAATAAAATGATAAAAATAATGAAATATTAATAACATTGAGTTATGTATTTAGAAACAGGTATTTTTGACAGTATTGTTAGGTCTAGAAGAGAGAATAAACTCTGGCAGGTTGTGGAAATGTTCAAATGTTTGTATAGTTTATAGGACTTAACTACGGGGTCATCAGTCCCTAAACTTACAAACTACTTATGAACTACTTACGAACTAGGACGGCACAAATAGCCGTGCCCGAGGGGGGATTCGAACCCCCGACCGTAGTGATCGTGCAGACCGTGCCTGGAGCGCCTCAGTCTCCTCGGCCACCGCGGCCGGCCAGGTTGTGGAGCATAGGCTGTATTTTCCTTTCCCTCCAGTGCTGTTCACTTCCCCCCACTGCTCTGGACGCTACCCCACCACAACCGTTCACCCCACACCTGCGCAGCTGTCTGCACGTCTACCAGCCAATTTATCGTGCGTGCCCTCTACACCTGCCTAATATTGTGTAGAGCCCCCAGAAATACGCAAAAGTGCCACAAACCTACGTGGCTCGGACTTGAATAATGTCAAAAGTAGTGCTGGAGGAAATTGACACCATGTATACTGGAGGGCAGTCCTTAAATCTGTAAGAGTATGAGACGCTGGGGATCTCTTCTGAACAGTATGTTGCAAAGTATCCAAGATATGCTCAACAATGTTCATGTCAGGCGAGCTTGGTGGCTATCAGAAATGTTTAAGCTCAGAAGAACGTTTCTGGAGCCACTGTGTAGTAATTATGGACGTGTAGATTGTCGCATTGTCCTGCTGAAATTGCCTAAGTATGTCAAAACGTACAATGGACATGAATGCTTGTGGGTGATCAGACAAGATGCATAGGTCCGTGTCACTTGTCAGAGTCGTATCTAAATGTATCCCAGTGGCGAATAGAGCATATATTTTCGTGAGGGGACAAGATTAATGTAAATATAATGTGACATTAAACAATGTACAAATCCATTTGGAGCCCAAAAGCGCGGTAGTTTCACAGCGGGGAGCGTTGAAAGTTACGACGACTGAACAGGCAACCAGCTGCCACGAGCCGGTGAGACTCTACCAGTTTCGCACCGCCGTAGGACCATATGCAGGACACGCTGGCGGACGTGACGTTGTGTACAATTGCCATTTTTCCCGCCGAAAAGTGGCATTGTCTGTATTTTTCATATCTTCGTATGTTTGTTAAGCTTAAGGAATTTAACTGCAGGGTCATCAGTTCCTAAACTTACAAACTACTTATGAATTACGTTATCCTAAAGACGGCACAAATATCCATGGCCGAGGGGGGATTCGAACCCCCGACCGCAGCGGCCGTGCAGACCGTGACTGGTGCGCCACAGACCTCTCGGCCACTGCGGCCGGCCTTTATTTTTAGATACTATGCTGACACTATTAGAGTTACAGAGCACGTGTAAGCAAATGAAGTAGGATGGTGTGTTGACATCAATTATATTAATTTTATATCAAAATTTATCAGGAAAACTAACATTAATTCACTTGGAAAAATCCGGAGGGCTTGAATGAAAGGCCTCATCGACACGCAAAGTTTGGTATAGGCATATTATTTGCAACTTTTACAGTACGCATAATAATGCACTTTTAAGGAGAAAGAATAATGATTTGTTAATAACAATTAATGCAAAACAGATACACAAACAGCGAGGCAAAGTTGCAGGTGTCGTAAACACACATTGTGACCTGTTAAAAATATATTATTTTTGTTTATTTTAATATGTTGTCTTTCTGTAAACTAAATAATTTTATTTAATAAAATTTGTTTGAATTTATAAGGATAGAAATTCTGAACAGTGCATTGGAAAGAGGACTGGAAAATCTGCTTGAAAAACACTTTACCTAAGTGATTGCTTAAATATTCATTGTGTGACGACCGAAAGACTTATTTATCAGTCAAGCTGAAAATACTGATTTGTTTAAACTAAAGGTTTTGAAGCTGTTATTAACGTTAGAAGTTAAAGTTATGTATGTATTTGCATTAGAATTTTAGCGCGCATCTAACGTTACTGTCATATCAACATAGTACTTTGACTTGTTGTTTTGGGCATAACAATCAACTTTTATAGCAATCATTTTAGGAACATTATTCAAATGATTTAATTTTCATATATCTAATGTGAGATTACCGCCCAATAGAAATACTGGTAATTAATAGCATTTGATAATTAAACAGTATGAAGTTCACTGCAAACATTGACCATGCCAATGCACTAAATGTTACACAATTTTAATCTTATTAATTATGGTAGCAATGTATGTACACAGTTGGATGACAACATTTATAGTTAGGCCATAGGTAGAAATTCTCCACGTTGAGATTTGCTGTGTGCTTGTAGCTGACGGGAGGCCAGCGAGCAGGCCGACGTTGGTGGCTTGTTCCAACTTAGGATTTTACAGTTTGTTTCCGGTGAGGGGAGAGAGGGACTATTGTAATACTACTGGCATTTGAAGTAATACGATGCAGTTAGGAACCTTTAAGGCCCTCATTACAAAATAGCCTTTTGATAAATAAACAATACATTAGCTGATATAGTCACATCTAACGTAATATGTTTAATTGACAATGAACAGTAATAAATTACCAACGAAGACAAGACAGTTACACAACTAGCATGGCAATGTTTGTTTATAAAAATAATATATTAACTATTTCCCATTTTACTTTCAATTAATCTTTTGTATTTTATCTTAAAGTATTCAGTTAAATCACTTATCTGTGGTATAAGAAATTGCACGATTATGATAAACAGTACAAAGGATGTTTATATTAATATAAAAACGTAAGAAAATATTTGTTTTATGTGTAGTGTAATTATTTTGTGTGGCTGGCCGGGCGGCGTTGCTCTGCATCAGTCGGCATGTGGATCTCGAGGTGGTGACTTGAGATTTGTCTGTGGCAATTGCCACGTGTGGTTGCTCGTCGTAGACTGCACCAAGTTAAATTGAGTGCTACTGTGTGTTTGTGAATATTTAGCCGGTGGAACAAGTTGTGCATCGCATTGAATTAAAGTGACTATGATTTGTTAATGTAACACGTGTCGTCGCATAGGCATGAACATAAACGGTGTTTGAGACAGCCACGTGGTGTAAAAACAATTCGCGACAAATATTCATTTTGTCTGGGGGCTCTCGAGCTATAACTTTATTTGATAAATGTGCCGACGTACAGACGTATCAGCCACAGGGCTCAAGTATTATGAAATAAACAACATAAAGTGAACTTTCACGTGTTTTCAAAAATAGTAGTTAGTACAACCTTTTCTCTCATGAACTTGAATTTATTATGAATTTGTTTCGTTAACCATATGCAGGGAAGGAAAGCTGCGAACGTGTGATATCATCCCCTAGAAAACGAGTCAAACAGTCGCAATAACAGTTCCAGTGGTTTTGCATGTTTAGGAATTTGGTTCGCAGCTGGTGGTTGTGAGTTTCAAAAATTAAACTTTCTCTAAATTTAAACTCTCACCCCGACCTTCACCCTCGCATTTGGGGGCTCGTCCGGGATAAGTTCACGTTGGACTTGCTCGGACGGAGAGATTAGGGTGTGTATAGGACAGTGAACAGTTACGAACAGTTGCAAGCAGATACGCAATCGCGTCGCGCGGTTAACGACGGTTAGTGACGCAGAGTTCGGGCGCGGGCATCCGTAACCGGCGATCGACGGCGCATCGGACCGGCAGCAGTGAGCGGTGGCGCGTGGGTTCAACGCACTCAAATTTCATCTTCTGCAACGGACGGCAGTGATCGTGGGGACTTCGCAAGTCGCCAACGGAGCGTCGGGGTCCAGCAGCTTCGATTCTACAAAGGATAAGGGATGCAGCCAGGACATATTCCAGCCACAGCTTCTACAACAGACGGTAGCGAGCGTTGGGGACGTTGCAGCTCGTTGCAGCAACTTCTGGATTAAAAGATAAGTAAAGCAGCTGGCGCTATAAATTCTTGTGTGTTAATCAAGCTTTCTTGTGATACCGACAATGGATAGTGTTTTTAAGAGGTCGCCAAGCAACGTAGATTCAGAGAGTAGCATACCAGAAAGCCCAGAGAGGGTAAATACTGGGGGAATGTTGTTGACACCCTAGATGTTAGCAGCCATGTTAGCGAGTTTTAGCTCAAATTTAGAATCAGAAATAGGATCCAAAATAGAAAATTCAAACTCAAATTTAAAATCAGAAATAGAAAATTCAAACTCAAATTTAAAATCAGAAATAGGAACTGTAAAATCAGAATTGAAAGCAGACTTTAAGGCAGACATTGGGGCACTACAAAATTCAATGTGTGCATTAAAGGCAGAAATAATCACAGACATTGACAAAAAGATAGGAAGTCTAACAGAACGGTTTGATAATAGGGGAAAGGAGATACATGCCAGAATTGGTGCTATTGAGACTGAGGTAGGAGACAAGTTAGATGCTGTGAAACAAATATGTGATCACAGGACTGAGGGCACTATGCAGGCGTTGGCTGAGGTTGACAAGAGGATGGTGGCAGGTATTGAGGAAACAAAAACTTTGTTGTCAGTAAAATTAGAGAATACAGAATGTAACTTTAGGAAAAAGATAGAACAAGTAGTGACAGTAAACAATACTGAGATTGAGAAGGTGAACACTAGAATAAATAATCTAGAATTGGGTACTGCATCAGGAAACACTAATTGGTCCGTGGTGCAGACACCTAATGGCAAAAAGTTTTCAGGAGTGGGCAATTATCATCCAGTAGATTTTTTGGCTGCATGCAATGACCAATTTGTGCCTGGTATGTCAGACCAGTGTAAAGTGAAGTTAGCAAAGAGAATGCTTGACTGTTCTGCTCAATCTTGGGCAAATCAGTGTGCTGATAAATTTGTTAGTTTTGAGGCGTTTGAAAAATCGTTTTTAAATAAGTATTGGGGGGAGGCCAAGCAAGCTAAGATACAAAATGAATTCTTGAATGGGCCAAACTATGTGAAAGGGAAACAGAGCATGAAGGAATTTTGTCAGGAGGAACTTGAGAAACTAGTGCATTTAGATACACCTTTGAGTCTTTTAGCAGTAATTTCCACTTTGTGTAGGAGGTTACCTGCAGATTTGCATTGGCAGTTAATTCACCATCCCACAGATTCAGCTGAGAATTTCATTGAATTTGTAGAAAAAATAGACCAGGGTTTAGTTATGGAACGACAGCTCAGGGGGACACAGCATGTGAACCACAATGAAAACAGAGGCAGTAGAAATGGGGGTCACAACCAGGGAAACCACAATAGAGAGAGGAATTTAAATGAAAATTGGAGAGGTAACAATAACAGAGGAGACAACTGGGAGAGTAGAAGCCAGAGGGAAACATGGGAAAATGATTGGAGAAATCAAAGGCAGGAAGGTGGAAATAGGAATGGGGAAAACAGTAGGAGAGAAAATCAGAGACAGAATCAAGGAAACTAAGATTTGTTCCAAATGAGGTCCGTTTTGGGACAAGGAACTATTCTAATAATAGGACCAGAAGATGGGATAACAGGGGATCTAATAACCATAATTACAGTAGTAATAGAGATGGGGAGAGAAGGGAGGAAAAACTATGTCACATGGACAGAGATGATGACAGGAAAGAGGAAGTAGGAGTTCACAAGGGCAAGGATAAAGAAAAGAGGGAAGAAAACATAAATAGAGTAAACAAGGAAAGGGAGAAAAGAGAGGAAAGTATGTGTCAAATGGATGCTGTTATAGGTAGTGAGGAAATTTTTGGGGATTGGTTTTTGCAACATGACAAAAATGCAAACAGGAGGAGGAATGCTAGAAACAAGGACAATAAAGGAGAGTATGATGTGGGAAGTTTATTTGATAACAACATTAAAGAGGATAAAAACAGTGTTGGGTTAGCCATAATTTTGGATAGGTCAGAGGCACAAGTGTTGACTGAATGTGAAAGTATGAATGTAAATATTGATGATACTCTAGCCAGCATAGATGTTGTGGAATGTACGAATGAGAGTGAATGTTTTTCTAAATTAAATGTAAATAAATGTGGTCCAGTAGAGACAATAAATGATAATGGACCTACTGTAAATGAAGGCCAAGTTGACAGTGTAGATGCACAAACCAGAAATTTAATTTGGAAAATAAACTGGATTAGGAAATGGGCACCAGATGATTGGCTATTGCACAAATATGATTACTTGGACAGACTAGGCAAACAATATAATAGGGACCAGACTTATTACAATGTGTTGAAAGAGTTTGGGGACAATGAGCATGATCAATTAAGGGGATTAGGCATGTGTACCCTAGATCATGATGAGATAAGTGAGGGACAGAGAGTTGTACAGCAAGGGATAGGTGATGATGAGGAGAAAATACAAGTTTTTATGATTCATAATGATGAACAGTGTCATGAAATAGATATTAATGGGTTAAAGTCAGGTTGGGTTAATAAAGAAGTACATGAGTATGGGCAAGATGATTGGATCCAATTCCTCAAACATTTAATAACAGTGGAGCCAGTGGCATGGGAAAAAGAAAATTATGCTTTTGCAAGAAAAATAGGGGTGTTAAATGCAGGGAACTCAAAATTTGAAATAATCATTGAGGAGGAGCTGTTTATTCAACATTTATTGGTGATGAAAGGTCTATGTTTAAATCTAGTGTTAGGAAGTGATTTTCAGTGCAAATATGAAGCTCAGTTGGAATATAAGGGTAAAGGGCTAGAATTAAGTCTGGAGGGATGCATGAAGAGGGAGAAATTCAAAAATGTTGTAAATGATAAAGATTTAATGGCATGTTTACTCAAGTAACTGTCATGAAGTATGAGATTCAATGGATTGTAGATAATAGGTTAAGAATTTGTGTATATTTATTATGTGGTCTGTGTTAGTATTTATGTATATGTTTAGATTTAATCATTGGGGTCACGTTTACATGCTTTCCTTATATATTCCTTTTCTTGTTGTTGTTTGTGTTAAAACATGTGCTTGTATCAGATTTGCAGTTCAATAGTGGTACATGAGGTAAATATATATGTATGTATGCCAACACTAAAGATAGACGAAGTGGGAGAGTACTGTTTATGTGTGTGTATATATGAGCAGGGCTGGCTATGTGGTGTGAGTTGTGGGGTGACTCGGAGAATGAGAAAGTGGAAGTCATTGATGCAGGCAGTGGGGTCTGTGGCTTTGATAATTTGTGATGAAGATGTCAGCTGACAGTGTTGCATATGTGGGTGTGACTGACCATATGGGTCAGAAGTGAGGAATATATGTTTGTTGTGGCTGTTTTGGCTAAAGGTGGGTTGGATTGAGAAATGTTTCAATGAGAGAAAGTGTTTGCTCTTTAATGTCTGTCTCTTTTGAGTGTTTGGTAGTTAACGTGTCTAATAGGGAATGCTCTCTGTATTGTTATATCAAACTGATTCTGATAACACATTTTGGTTTTTTTAATGGTGCTCAACTGCTGACTGAACAATTTCTGCAACAACAGTTGACGAGAACTATTTTTCTGTCCAGCCTAAGTATCAATAGGGTTTGGTGATATTTTATTTAAAAAAGTAGATGTTTTGTGATAAACTAATTTTGAAATTAGACTTTAACCTTAGATGTTTTATTGTGGGGAGTACTTGTGGAAAGCACGTGAGGCTGATGACAGGGATCCAAATTTAAATCTCACACCAGCAAAAATAAATTTTTTTGGCGCAAGGGGGTAGGATTTGTATTTATGTTTGTAGGTGTCATTATGATGGAAGAGAAAATTCTCTATGTTAACATTCTTTTGATAGTATTATTTGAGCTTTAAGATATAATTTTGACACAGGCAGGTTGTTTTTTTTTTTTTTTTTTTTTTTTTTTTTTTTTTTTTTTTTTTTTTTTTGACGGAGTAATACTCCAAGTAGGCCACATATTCTCTTGTCTGTTTCATCTGAAGCTATGGCTGATGAGAGTGCAGGCATGGTGGTTTGGGTTAATCTGATAATGACTAACACCAGCCACTTTCAGTTCTTAATTCTGTTGATTTACATGTTACTGTACATGTCTCAATGCTTAGTTTCAGTTGCACCAAGTCTGGACGGCAGGGGGGTGGGATACAAATCCAACCGAATCCTGGAGTCCAGACAAACTTTTGTCTATGTTGACTCATGAGTGCCTTCTGCTCTTCCTGTTCCATGTAGGGTGCATATGACGTGTGTGAACAAGAACGCTTGATCCAGTGCCATGAATCTAAGCTGCAACAGCATGTTGGTTGAAATTACGGAGACATAGGTCCATACACCATGGACCAGAGTTGCTGCAACGATGACTCTGGGGTTCTCAGTGTCAAAGTGGTGAGAGATTTCCTTTAAACAAGTGGAGTGTACTCCGTCAAAAGTTTTTATAGTGATAATTCTAGTTTTTCCATGTAGGACAAGATTCTCTAAAGACTAAAGTTTAATAATATTATAAATTTGGTGTCAATTCTGTATATAAACAACAGGCACACTTAAAATTCATGGATATAATTATTTATAAGGATTCTTTTCTTAAAAATATGCACACACTATAAATGGTCTTAATGGTACAAATATTGGGAAATTATCTCACTGCCCTGTTTATTTTTTATTTATCTATTTATTTATTTTTTGCATTAGTTGAGGTCATAATTGGCATAGTGTTTGAGCCAATCCGATTCAATAATTTTGAAATTTAAAAATTTTGCTCATTTGAATGTATTCATTTTGGTGCTACTTGCGCCATCCTGCTCATGGTTTGGATGCCGCAAGTGGGGGTATTGTGAGATTACCGCCCAATAGAAATACTGGTAATTAATAGCATTTGATAATTAAACAGTATGAAGTTCACTGCAAACATTGACCATGCCAATGCACTAAATGTTACACAATTTTAATCTTATTAATTATGGTAGCAATGTATGTACACAGTTGGGTGACAACATTTATAGTTAGGCCATAGGTAGAAATTCTCCACGTTGAGATTTGCTGTGTGCTTGTAGCTGACGGGAGGCCAGCGAGCAGGCCGACGTTGGTGGCTTGTTCCAACTTAGGATTTTACAGTTTGTTTCCGGTGAGGGGAGAGAGGGACTATTGTAATACTACTGGCATTTGAAGTAATACGATGCAGTTAGGAACCTTTAAGGCCCTCATTACAAAATAGCCTGTTGATAAATAAACAATACATTAGCTGATATAGTCACATCTAACGTAATATGTTTAATTGACAATGAACAGTAATAAATTACCAACGAAGACAAGACAGTTACACAACTAGCATGGCAATGTTTGTTTATAAAAATAATATATTAACTATTTCCCATTTTACTTTCAATTAATCTTTTGTATTTTATCTTAAAGTATTCAGTTAAATCACTTATCTGTGGTATAAGAAATTGCACGATTATGATAAACAGTACAAAGGATGTTTATACTAATATAAAAACGTAAGAAAATATTTGTTTTATGTGTAGTGTAATTATTTTGATTTTAAGTAAAGTTTTAGAAATGTATTGGCTGAGCGCTGTACGTTGGCAAATCGGTTAGAACAGTTCACATGCGGAATTTGATGACGTAGGGGAAAAAACCCCGGCAGTTGAGCTGTTGGCGCGCGCGCGCTAACACGCGTGAGGGCAGGAAGTGAGGACTCCAGAGCACGTGGTGTGGCTGGCCGGGCGGCGTTGCTCTGCATCAGTCGGCATGTGGATCTCGAGATGGTGACTTGAGATTTGTCTGTGGCAATTGCCACGTGTGGTTGCTCGTCGTAGACTGCACCAAGTTAAATCGAGTGCTACTGTGTGTTTGTGAATATTTAGCCGGTGGAACAAGGTGTGCATCGCATTGAATTAAAGTGACTGTGATTTGTTAATGTAACACGTGTCGTCGCATAGGCATGAACATAAACGGTGTTTGAGACAGCCACATGGTGTGAAAACAATTCGTGACAAATATTCATTTTGTCTGGGGGCTCTCGAGCTATAACTTTATTTGATAAATGTGCCGACGTACAGACGTATCAGCCACAGGGCTCAAGTATTATGAAATAAACAACATAAAGTGAACTTTCACGTGTTTTCAAAAATAGTAGTTAGAACATTTTCTCTCATGAACTTGAATTTATTATGAGTTTGTTTCGTTAACCATATGCAGGGAAGGAAAGCTGCGAACGTGTGATATCATCCCCTAGAAAACGAGTCAAACAGTCGCAACAACAGTTCCAGTGGTTTTGCATGTTTAGGAATTTGGTTCGCAGCTGGTGGTTGTGAGTTTCAAAAATTAAACTTTCTCTAAATTTAAACTCTCACCCCGACCTTCACCCTCGCACTAAATTGTTAGCAATATTGGAGGCTCGAGTTAATCCCATCAGACGGAGTCTAACGAATTTAATGATCCTCGCTAGACATAATCATGCAATTGGCAATAAACAATTTTAGTAAAAAAGCAACCCTCACGTTGTAGTCAGTTATTTAGTAGATGCCACACTAGTAAAAAATTACATGACTTTGAAATTAAAAGTTTAGTTTTACGAATAAATATATACGTGTACGGACAGCAACGAGTAAAAAGGTAGCAGGAATGAGTCATCCCCTAAAATAAAGTTAGTTGAATTCAGGGTCCGTACCATTACAATAAGTAATATTGAATATACATAAAAAGATATTTTGTATCAGTTTTGCTGCCCATATTCAGAGGATAATTTGCGTCGAAGCCCGTTTTACTTTACTGACATCAAGGTATTCTATTGTTGACATTAAATTATAGAATTTAACATACCTATTAAAATAAAGCTGGCACAAACTTCACACCACTAACACCCCACTCCTGTCGCCAATACAGGAAAGTATGTCTCTGCCTCCTCCCCGCACTTAAACACGCCAATGAATGGTCGCATGCCACTCCAGCCCCCAAAAAAATGTTCAAATGTTCGTATAGCTTATGGGACTTAACTACGGGGTCATCAGTCCCTAAACTTACAAACTACTTATCAACTACCTGATACTAAGGATGGCTCAAATATCCATGCCCGAGGGGGGAATTCAAACCCCCGACCGTAGTGGCCGTGCAGATCGTGACTGGAGCGCCTCAGTCCCCTCGGCCACCGCGGCCGGCACTCCAGCCCCAAACACTTCACAATTACAGAGCCTCCAACAACAGCACCAGTCACCTCCTAACACGGATTCACGAGGTTGTATCCATACCTGTACACGTTCATCCACTCGATACAGTTGGAAACATGTTCCTAGTCATCAACAATCTAGCGACGGTGTTGACACGCCCAGGGAAGGCTTAAAGCAGGGGCGAGGAGGAATTCTGCTCGTGTGAAGCGCATATTTCTGTACTGCTTTTATTTCTAGCTTGATTTATTAAATAAAGGAACAAGCTTAATAGGATAGCTGAAGATAAATCATGGTTTGAATCCTATTACCTGTGATTCATTTTATTTAATGATCACTGGTTGTGTTGACAATACGGTTAACGTCTGGTACAAAATTTCTACATACAGTCAAACGTGTGCCGGCCGCGGTGGCCGAGTGGACTGAGGCGCTCCAGTCACGGTCTGCACGGCCACTACGGTCGGGGGTTCGAATTCCTCCTCGGGCATGGATATTTGTGCCGTCCTTAGTATAAGGTAACTGATAAGTAGTTTGTAAGTTTAGGGACTGATGACCCCGTAGTTAAGTCCCAGAAGCTGTATAAACATTTAACAGACAAACGCAAACATTTACGCAAAAATTCATCACTCATGTATGCTGGTAACCTTGACTTATTAAGTTTCATTATAGAAAAAAATATGTCGAGCCAAACACTGACAATCTTCGCCGCTTCACGATGGAGACGGGGAAGCTCTTGTTGTGGAAAGTCTCGATAAAAGTCCATTAGACGTCTTGCCAATAGGAACTTGTCTTTCAGACAAGAATTATACTGTAGATCTATTATTTCCATTTGCAGATCAGGATGACTATCATCTACAGAAACAACAAATGGTCTCGAAAACCATTAAAAGCTTGGGATACATGTGATTCATCCGCAAATGGCTTGATAAATTCCTCTTTTATGGCAATAATTACAGCAACACGTTCAGTGCAGCTCTTTTCTTGGGCAGAGGACAGAGTACGCAAATGCATCGCGTTCTCTGATGTGAGCTGTCGTTCCCACAGCGCAAGCTTTCCGGTTAAAGCTTCCACGTTTTCACTCATTTCCCGAAGCAGTTGATTTTCGCCTTGCAAACTGGTGTTCAGTTTATTCATATGTGAAGTAATGACTTTTGTGTTCCAGCTTCGTCGCCGCTTTTGTGACTCGTTTCCGTCGTAGGTGTCGGTGCCCGAGTAGAAAGACCGACACAGAAATAAAGGATGTACGCTGGTGCAGGTACGAAGGTGAACAGCCAATGGGACAGCAGAAACTAGAAACACTAGAGTAAATTAGAACGAGATATATATTGCACAGAATTTATATAATACTTAACTTTTACATAGCTCAGTACTGCAGAATGCTGATACATAGTTGAGCTAGATGCCTGCCTAGTGCCTATCCGATAGCGAAGTCTTCACTGGTGCCTGTCTGATTCCGAAGTGTTAACTGGTTCTTATGTCAGTCCCAAGTGAACGATGCCGTTCAGTGGTGGCCACGAGCGGAGTTCTAGCAGAGGGCGCTCGTGGCTGACGTCGTAAGAACGCCGCGCCGTGCGTGCATGGCGGCGCGCGGCGTAAGTAGGTGGCGTCGTCGTGACGTAGGGCTGAGGGACACGGCGACGGCATTGGGAGGAGGGCCTGGGCGGGGGCGTTACTGGTGGGACGGGCGTTGTAGCTGAGGCTGGGATCGAGACGCCGTCCGCGCCCCGGCATCCACCTTGCGATCCCCTAGAAACCCACCAAAACCTGGGGAAGGGCGCACGCCTCCGCCCAGAGGGAGCAGGTATCTTCTTCTGAGGTGCGTGGCCCAGGCGGCGGGGGCACGCACGGTCCCGAAGTTCCCCTCGGTGACACTGTCATCTGCGGCGGCGACAGCGGCGGAGTCACATCGATGTCCATCGGGACGATCTCGTAGTCCGGGGACGCTGGACCCGTCGGCGAACAACTTGGCTGTGCACCCTGGCGGTGAACTGGGTCTGGAATCAAGAAACCCGAGACAGGATCGCGCGGCCTGTGCAGTCGCAATTGGTTTGCGTGGCGCCGCAGCTCCGACCCTGTGGAAGAACGTACAACATACATATTGCGACCGATCGCGCGCTGAATGGTGCCTGACAACCATGTCTTCTTCATACCAGCAAACACCCTGTACAGCACCGGCGTAGAAACCTGAAAACGCGAAGCGCCATACGAACCGACTCGGTGCGTGGAAGGCTGCAGCAGGTGAAGGAGAGTGCGGTGACGGCGGCCGTCTAGCAGCTCGGCAGGAGACGGGCCGTCATGTGGCATGCACCGATACGTAGACAGGAAAATTTGAAGAGCTTGCTGCCTGGAGTGCAGACCTTTCATCTTTTCCATGTGTGACTTGAATGTTCGAACGAAACGTTCTGCTTCACCATTGGACTGAGGGTGAAAAGGTGCGGTGGTGACATGCCAAAAGCCATTCACACGACAAAACTGTTGAAATTCCGCACTAACAAACTGAGGTCCATTGTCACTGACGATAGTTTCAGGCAAGCCTTCGATGCAAAACTCTGATGTTAAGGCACTGATTGTACTAGACGCCGTCGTTGAGTTCAAGGCAATCACAAAAGGAAACTTGCTGAAAGCGTCTACAACGATTAACAACGCGTATTCCAGAAAAGTCCGGCAAAGTCAATATGTAAACGTTGCCATGGTCCCTTGGGGCGTGGCCAGTCCGAAAAACGTTGCGGAGGAGCCGCCTGATGCTCCGCACAAACTGTACACTGTGACGTCATGTTCTCTATCTGGGTGTCCATACCAACTCAGTTACAATGACGTCTGGCCAATTACTTTGTCCTAACAATACCCCAATGTCCTTGATGCAGGAGGCGTAACACTTCTCGTTGCAGGGAACGAAGAACAACAGAACACCCTGACTTAAAGAAAATGCATGACGTTGTGCAAATGACGTCGAACCAGACCGAACAAAACGTGCTACCACACTTAGGTCTGCATCCGCAGCTGTTTCCTGTGCAACCCGACGAGAGTTCAAAGGGAAGTCTGCGACAGCAGAAGCATCTCTGGAGTCTATCTGACAACATGCCATTTCTGAAGAATCAAACGACACATCCTGACCAACCGGAAGTCGGGAAAGTGTGTCCGCGTTGGCGTGTTTAGTGGTAGGGCGGTACAAAATCTCGTACTGATAATTTGACAGTATCAAGGACCATCTCTGAAGTTTTTGTGCCGTTCGTGGCGGAATTGGCTTTGTGGGTGAGAACAACGACGTGAGAGGCTTGTGGTCTGTCAACAAATAGAATTTTCTGCCATAGAGATAATGATGAAACTTTGTGACGCCGTAAATGATTGCTAAGGCCTCCTTTTCTATCTGACTGTAATTCTGTTGCGTTGGCGTCAGTAGCTTGGATGCAAAGGCAATAGGACGATCGTGAGAACCAATACGATGTGACAATATTGCACCCAGACCGTATGACGAGGCATCAACTGCTAGCACCACAGGCTTGTGTGGGTCAAAGGGAATCAAACATGCGTCACTGAGTAGTGCAGACTTTAATTTGCCAAAGGCAACCTGACAATCTGTAGACCATACAAAAGGAACATTCTTCCTACGTAAGCGATGCAGTGGAGCTGCAATCTGAGAGGCATTGGGAATAAATCTGAAATAATAGTTAAGCTTTCCCATTACTGCTTGCAATTCGTGCACATTCTTAGCAGGAAGCAAGTCTTTGATCGCTTGAAGATGTGACTGTAAGGGATGGATTCCTTGGGAATTAATCACATGGCCTAGGTACTCTATTTCAGTTTGAAAAAAAAAAAAACGAACACTTTGCTTTATTACAACGTAGACGTGCTGCAGTCAAAACTTTGAAAAGGTACTCCAGGTTTGATAAATGTTCTTCAACAGTGCGTCCCGAGACCACAATATCATCTAAATAGTTCGAGCAACACCGTACAGAAACTGTCAGCTGTTCCAAAAAGCGCTGAAAAATAGCGTGGGCGGAATAACTGTCAAAGGGTAGGCGTTGAAATTGAAAAAGACCCATGTGAGTATTAATGACGAAAAACTTTTTTGACTCGTCATCAAGCGGAATCTGTAAGTATGCCTCTGCTAAATCAATCTTAGAAAAGAAGCGAGATTTTCCTAATCTGTCCATCAGTTCCTCAGGTCTGGGCAGAGGGTAATTGTCTTCAATTGTTTGACTGTTCACTGTTGATTTGAAGTCCGCACAGAGACGAAGTTTTCCCGACGGCTTGGGTATAATTACTAAAGGCGAGGCCTACTGACTCGCAGAAACAGGAGAAATCACCCCACTATCTTGCCAACGTTTAAGTTCATCTGCAACTTTGTCACGAATTGCGATAGGCACTGATCTAGCTTTACGAAATTTTGGCACTGCAGATGCTTTTAAAGATGTGTCACGAAGTCTTTTGCACAACCTAGTTCCGGCGAAAACAAGTCACTATATTTTTCACACAATGCATTTATTTTGTCCTGAGGCACTACTGACGAAATTTGAAGCACATCTCTTTGAATTGATAAACCAAACAAGTCAAATGCATCTAGTCCAAAAATGTTCTGTGTAGATTTGGCCTGAAGAACAACAAAAGCAACTGTTTTCGTTACACCTTGAAAAGAAGCGGGCAGGCTACACGTTCCTAACACGGAAATATTTAGTCCTGTGTACGCTCTTAACACTTGCTGTGACGGCGACAATTTTGGCGAACCCAGATGTTCATAAGTTTCTTTATTAATTAATGTAACAGCGGAACCAGTATCAAGCTGAAATTGCACAGCCTTATTTTCTATAGAGAGAGTAACAAAGAATTTGTGCTTCTGCCGCACGACCGATGCGCGAATGTGGGCAACGTCTGCTACAGTTTGTTTGCTGCGCTTGCGCATGCGCGGGCCGTGTAGTGAAGTAAGCGGCGCAGAATCGGCACTCAGCGGATTAATAGCACTGCCCCTAGATGGCACTACCGCCGGATCGGCGTCCGCGCAAGCTTGCGAAGCTACTACAGATGCACCAACTACTGCACTAAACTTTTGAGTGGCTACATCAAGTCTACTGTCACTAGCTACACAGTACTGGGTAATAATTACAATATTACAATAAGAAGTTGCAGAAGGCACTAGATTCACTACAGGATTACCCTGTACATAGTCATTATGCTTGTCCCGAACACGTTTCCGTTGCACAGATTTACGCACTCGTCGGTGCTTGCGGCGTGGCTCACTACATAGTTTTGCAATAGGTGCAGAAGAATTTTCTTGCATTTTAGAATCAATCAAAGCACTGTTCAATTCCACAGTGTCTATGACATTGATAGCATGAACTGTTCGTTCAATCGGCATAGCACTGTTTCTAATGGTACCGTTCTTTGAGTTTTTAATTTGCATACACACAGACTGTACATGTCCCGATTTGCCACATTGATAATAGGTTGCGTTGCGACTAGGGCAATGTGCACGCTTGTGGCGAGATACACACTGGGGGCAAGATTTACGAACATTATTCTGAAATGTGCGTTGGCACCCGTTATTCAAATTACAGTGTCTAACATGACAGGGCGACCCTTCTATCGCACTTTTACACTGGCTACTGTTCACTGTCTGTTCAGCACGGCCGGCACAAAAATAAGAATCACTAGGGCTACACTGAGAACTACGGCTAGGAAAGTGTCTGTTGCGGCGCACTGAATTTAAACTGTGGCTTTGCATTTCTACATCTGCTAAGCCAAAGGTATTATGCGCTTCTATAAGCTGCAGTACACTCTCTAATGAAGGGTCAGATTGTTTTAGAATTGCTGCCCTAATTCTGGGGTCCTGAATGTTCTGTGTAATCGCATCTCTTAACATAACATCACTATAAGAAAGTCCACAAGAACAAGTAAATTTACATTTGCGGGTTAAGCCCTTCAGTTCTGTAATCCAGTCTTGGTGTGACTGCTGCGGTAATTTTTTAAGTCTGAAAAATCGGTACCGTGCCGCAGCTGTGAGAACTTTTCTCTCATAATGAGCATTCAGTGGTTCTACTATTTGTTCAAAGTCTACATCACGAGGAGATGCATGGGGGAAAAATTTCTGCAGTAACACGAAAGTCTTGGTGCCAACTACGGCGAGAAAGAAATGTTTGACTGTCAGACCTGTTAGTTGATGAGCTGCGATGAGTTTTTGAAACTGCACGAAATAGTCGCTCCATTCTTCCTCACGTTCTTTGTACTGGCGGAACGTAGGGAGCGGCGCAGCGGCAGGAGTGGGCTGTTGAAGCGAGGGCTGTTGTTGTTGGTGAGCTCCTGCGCCGTCAACTGCGACACCGCTTGCAGTAGTTGCGTGATTTGCGCCGTCTGTAACTGAATAATTTCCATTAAGTTTGGGTTTGGGGTAGTGGCATGCTGACCGATTAGGCGCCGCGTATACAAGTAAATTAGTACAAAACACAAATGCAATATGAAAGAGGACGCTCTACAACAAAAAAGTCTACAAAACACATAACAGAATATGTTCCCCCAAAAATCTTAGAATGAGGGTGGGTGGGCGGGAGCAATTTCTCTGTGCTCAGACTTCTGCTGTCTGGCTGCTGCAAGCGGGCTGGTCCACGTTTCGTCTATCGCTCCTCGTTGCCACTTTTGTGTCCCAGCTTCGTCGCCGCTTTTATGTCTCGTTTCCGTCGTAGGTGTCGGTGGCCGAGTAGAAAGACCGACACAGGAATAAAGGATGCACGCTTGTGCAGGTACAAAAGTGAGCAGCCAGTGGGGCAGCAGAAACTAGAAACACTAGACTAAATTAGAACGAGATATATATTGCACAGAATTTATACAATACTTAAATTTTACATAGCTCAGTACTGCAGAATGCTGATACACAGTTGAGCTAGAGGCCTGCCTAGTGCCTATCTGATAGCCAAGTCTTCACTGGTGCCTATCCGATTCCGAAGTGTTAGTTTGTTCCTATCTCAGTCCCAAGTGAACGATGTCGTTCAGTGGTGGCCACGAGCGGAGTTGCAACAGAAGGTGCTCGTGGCTGACGTCGTAAGAACGCTGCACCGTGCGTGCATGGCAGCGCGCGGCGAAAGTAGGTGGCGCGCACTTTAGACTTGTGCGACACCACAATGATCACTAAAAAAGGAAGAGCGGCAGCCCACTCTGAATTTTCTAATTTAAATTTTTTTAATGTTTGTAAATCTATCGGACTTAACTTCTAGGTTATCAGTCCGTAGCTTAAAAAACTACTTACACTAAGGTAAACTAACCTCAGGAAACCTCAGTCACGGTCTGCACGGGCACTACGGTCGGGGGTTCGAATCCCCCGTCGGACATGAATATTTGTGCCGTCCTAGTTCGTAAGTAGTTGATAAGTAGTTTGTAAGTTTAGGGACTGATGACCCCGTAGTTAAGTCCCATAAGCTTTACAAACATTTGAACATTTTTTTGAAACCTCAGTAAATTTCCTCTGACCAGCGAGAATACAGCCACATATTAAACATTTCACATTTTGGCCTTTCTTCACAAAGGGATACTGATACTGCCATTCCTTTTTAAAAGACGACAAATGCCCACTTGTCCGTTCCTTCGATTCACTCTGCATTTCCTGGTGCTTGAAGTGTAACGTTCTCTATGTGGCGGTCGCTTGGCGTCAACGTCCGCAGCCACGGCTGTCGTCACACTGCCGCAACCTGCGAGTTGCCGCCGCTGCCCCATATAACACCAGTCCACGACTGCTGGTGTGCAGCACGATTGCGGCGAAAAGCTTACACGTGCCGCGTGCAACGTTTGTCCGACCCTGGATTAAAGCTTTGTGTCGTGTACTCAGCATGGAAACACGAATGGCCCTGCGGCCCCGAAATCCCAAATCGACGATGTTTCGTTGGAAGGCTCGCACGTTGACACTTGCGACGGACCAGGAATGAAATCCGCAGCAATTCGCGGAAATGTTGCACGTGTGTCACACTGGCCGAGACTGTTCAGTCGTCGTTGGTCCCGTTCTTACGGGATCTTTTTCCGGCCGAAGTGATCTCGGAGATTAGATTTGATGTTTTTAACCGATTCCCGATATTCATGGTGAGGGGGTTGGGGTTGTTTGGTTGGGATAGGGGGACTAAACTACTGAGATTATCAGTCCCCGGTGGGGAGGGAAAGGAGTGAGGATAGGAAAGGAGGGGAGGGGGAAGGGAAATGCAGTCCGGGAAGTAAAGAAGGAAGACTGCATTAGCTCGGGGCCCCGTGCTCGCCACGCACGTACTCACGAAAGAGCCGGGAACCCCCTGGGGGTATTAACTGTGAAATCGTGAAATGGGCGTACGGCAAAATGGTCCAGGGGTTATCGAAAGAATTCGAAATTAATTGCAGAGACGAGCACAATATTTCATCCAGATGCAAGGAAGACGCCGCACCGCCTGTAACAGGTAACCCATACGTGAAATATGAATTAAATGCGGTGTAAAACCTAATAGTAAAGTCTAAATTTGTATTTAGTTTGTACAAACTAGGACGATGTTTACAATAAATTCAGTGAAATGTGAACTAAATGCGATGTAAATCCTAACAGTAAAGTATAAATTTCAAATTAATGTGCACTAACTAGGACTACATTTACGATGCCGTCAGTGGTGGCTTGGAACCACAATTCCTAATTATTTCGCAAACGGCTCGTTTGCGGACCCATGTTTACTGGGACATTTTTGCTTCTACTATCGTATACTTTCAACCGTGTAAGTATGCGCTATCCTTTTCAATACACTCTGTATATTTAGCAATTTCGAAGCATTGCCGGGTTCGCTAGTTGTGCTATGTAAAAGGCTAGTGTGTGCACGTACTGACAGACTTTCCTCCGTGATCACTCACTTCCACCACTCGTGGTTATGGCACGGGGTGAGTGTGGCGAACTACAGTCTGCGATACACTATGACTTATAAACGTTCATTATTTCATTCCAGCGACATAAAACTATGCTTGCACGGTTTCGCTAAAGTTTCAAACGGTTTGGTTGTTAAGACGTTTAGTTCCTTTCATTTGAACACTCTTCGTACGTGTAACGAAAAATTTCAGTTCGTTTGTAATTAATAAAAATAAACATCCGATCTTGATGAAATTCTGCACATCTGACTTTCAAAATAAGAGGAAGAACGCTGTCTACATAAGACTTCGTATAGTGCACGGCTGCGGGTACCTTTCAAGGGACATCTACACTGTTTCACTAATCACAATGAAAGTTAGTACATGTATTTATGTTTCCATGGAGATAGGTGGAAGACGGTACATTACGGTAGACTTCTACACCGCTAGACCGAGTACCATGACAGTTCGAAAATGTAAGTATGTGATCATGGAGAAGATTTTTATACTGCAAAAGCCTGATGCATCGCCGAGGGTAACTTCCATTAAACTTCGACATGGTTTCACCGGTCACTACGAAAATTGCCTGACGTATTTTTTACGTATAGGAGGAGGAGGAGGTGGACAGAGAGGGGGGCATAGACCAAGAAAGAAGGACATGGTGGAAACCCGGATCCTTATTATTTTGAAAATCATATCCTTACAGACAAGGAGACCATCAAGACGCAGCTTCAAGATCTGAGATAAGCCATAATCATCAATGTTCCACACTCTGATACTCGCCTTTCTCAAATGCTACATAGTTGTTGAACTGAAGAAAGCATTGAATCATAACATTGTTGGAGCAGTGAAGAGGATAGATTACAACCTCAAAAACATCAACGGAATTATTTCGAACCGGGAAATACGGGAGCAGCAAAGCCAATATGGTTGCCAACATCCGGAATGAATAGGAAACAAGAAAAAGAAGTAAGTGTTACGATTCACGTAGTTGGACTTTTCACCTTCATGGTAGTTTAACAGGCAGGTTGGTTGCTAGGGCGAAGCGAGCTCTTCAGAAAATCGTAAGGCCCGTTGTAAGGATTCGTGGCAGCACGGGCTACGCCGTACATTACGCAAAACAGTGCGGAGCCTTAGTACCACTCCGCTGAAACATATAGGCTGCGTTTCGCGTTTATTCTCGATCAGCCGAAGCACGAGGTCCATTCCAAAAATAAAGTCCGTTTGGTCATAAACATCGCTTATGAGACAAGTTTTTTTTTTTTTTTTTTTTTTTTTTTTTTTTTTTTTTTTTTTTTTTTTTTTTTTTCGCTGGAATGTGTAACTACATATTTAATTCACTTTTCTGCATAATCACCGTTCACATGTACACACTTCCTGTAACGCTACACCAGCTTCTTTTACCCTCGGCACAGAAGTCTGCCGCCTGGTACCTGAACCATTTGGTAACGCTCGTCTTGAGTTCACCGTCGATTTGAAATCGTTGTCCACCGTTTCAAATGCAGGAAGAGGAAATAGTCGCTGGGTGCAATATTCAAACGGTACGAAGAGTGGACAAGGAGTTCCCAAAGAAGCTCTTGAATGTTCTTTTTGGTTTTGGGAGCGACAGGCGGGAATGCGTTGTCGGGCAGGAGAATGATGCCAGACGATCATTCGCAATTAATGTCCTCTCTTTCTCAAGGTTTTCGTTAGTCACAGCGCACAGTGGTCCCAAATCCCAAAAACCTGGTCAAAAGTCGAAAATGTTATAAAATGGGCTGAAAATTTGGACTTGGCGGTTTTCAGGGTCGCTGATTACGAATTCCAAGTCAAAATTTAGAAAAACAAAATGGCGGATGAGGTACGACGGAAAATCTCTTCACAAACGTATTTGATTTCGTTCCTTCTCACTTGTAGCCACCTCTTCTTGAATACCGATACCAATTTAACCGTGGCATCTTACAAACTTTTCGGCAAAATGTGTGGATGCTTCAGTTTGTTTGACACCTCCATTTCAACAATGTCAGCGACTACGTTGATATTCTCGTTCAATATCGATTTCATAAATACGAAATTTCCTTTCTCGTGAAAGAAATTTCTTCGCTATTATCCAGAAGTTCTGTAGAAATGACGCATGCGTCTGAATGACACATCCTGGGAGCTATTCTTGACAGGAATTCTGGAGTATTTGCTGCGTCTCCTCTAGTGAAGGAATTTCGTAAATACTGGTGTGGGATGTTTTCGCATGGAACTGACCGCGTCCTGTGGTTCAAATGAACCGGTCATTGACCGCAAATGGTTCTGTACGGCTGCTGTGAGCTTTGCAGCTGTTCATGGATTTGATATTGCCAAGCAACATAGGATTTTCTTTTTGTGACCATATGTTTTGTCACCGGACCACTTTGTAATTATTTTAAATTGTAATCCAATAAATTTCATTTTTGGAATCAATTTTCAAGGAATCTGTTGAAATTAGATTAGCTGACAGTTTAATAAATAGAGATAATGGCTTTAATTTGGACAGGTCGTGGTATACTACATTTATAATAAAACTGCAGTGAAGTCGTCAAGGTGCTGCCACCACAGAACTTCTATATATACGAGAATCGAATACCTAATTCCTTCATCCGCGGGGGGCACGCGTGCTAAGCGTACCTCTTTGCCGCCGACCAGCATCTGTGACACGCATGCGCAGTGCCGCCGCGATGGGGCATATAAGGCCGTGCCTGGCAACTTAAGGGGAGGCAGTAGGCAAAAATTCTCAAAAAAAGACTGTTTTTTCTCTTATTAAATTATTTGAACTCTTCTGAATATAATGAAGCAAAATTTATTGCGACCCGTGAACTTTAAGTATTTTATTTATATTTTTAATCTGTGTAAGAGTAAAACTAGGGTATTGGAGTGCAGTGTAAGAAAATCAGGTGATGCTGAAGGAATTAGATTAGGTAACGAAACAATAAAGGAGGTAGATGAGTTTTGTTACTTAGGCAGTAAAATAACAAATGTTGGTCGCAGTACAGATGATATAAAATGCAGAATGGCAATGGGTAGAAAGGCGTTTTTGAAAAAGAAAAATTTGTTAACATCGAATATTGATTTAAGCCTAAGGAAGTCCTTTCTGAAGGCATTTGTATGGAGTGTTGCCTTGTATGGGAGTGAAACATGGACGATAAGCAGTGTGGACAGAAAGAGGATAGAGGCTTTTGAAATGTGGTGCTACAGAAGAATGCTGAAGATTAGGTGGGTGGATCGCGTAACTAATGAGGAGGTACTGAACCGAATTGGGGAGAAAAGAAATTTCTGGCATAACTTGACTAAAAGAAGGGATAGATTGGTAGGACACATTCTTAGACATCAAGGAATTGTGAATTTAGCATTGGAGGGAAGTGTGTGGAGTAAAAATCGCAGAGGGAGACCAAGAGACGCGTATAGTAAGCAGATTGAAGTGGATGTGGGTTGTCGTTCTTATGAGGAGATGAAAAGGCTTGCTCAAGATAGAGTAGGGTGGAGAGCTGCATCAAACCAGTCTCCGGACTGAAGACCATAACAACAACAATCTGTGTAAAGGAGATGAGTCTCGATCGTATGACATGCTCATATTTGAATATTCGTAATTTTATACCTCCTTCATATAGAAAACTGCGGTTTTCAACCGAGCTAGGGGAGATTGTCTAGCATTATGTTGGTTACACTGCCGCAAACATACATATTCCTTTTCTGCGCTAAATTATCAACAACTTATGTTTCGGGCAGTAAGTTCCTGTAGTCCTATCATACTGTGAGTGTGTTTTCTTGGTCTGAGGCTGCTGAAAATACCTAGAAGTACCAGAAACTTCCAGAAACGTAAGTTTTGTGGAAACCAGCATTATACAATAACTGAGTCACAAAATGTGAATAAATACTATGAAAGGTTTGCAGCTGTTGGACATGATACGACTAGCCAAATCAGACTACACCTCTCAAATGAGCACTAAGCAAGCGAGATTAATCAGGAAAAGGAAGCTTTTGAAGCCGCAGGAAGAACAGGAAGGCCATGCTCATTATGGAGCAGGCTGTCTTTGAAGTTGGAGGTAGATAAAATTGTAAGTATTAAGAACAAAGAACAATTTCTGTAGCTTCTGAGTAACGTTTTTAGATACATTTGTACCTTTTTCTCAGAAAGTACTTAAACAACTGTGTTCAAATTTTCAAATCTGGTTCAGCAGAGCACAGCGCACTCACTGAAGCAGGATTACTGAAAAATATCACACCATTACACGACAATGGTGGAGTAATGTAGAAAATTTTAATAAAAATTTGTATCTTAATTTAAAAAATTATATCTCATAAACTTAATAAGAAAATGTTTGTATTCTGCTTCAGTGTATTCAAGATATGTGTCATAATAAGCTACAGAAATTTCACATCATTAACAGTTCAAGGGGAAAAGGTACATAAATTTACCTAATTTAACATTGGCGAGATAGGGCCTACCGCCTCCCCTTTAACGGTATTCTTGGATTCACTATGAAAATGACAACACGCGGCCGAAATATCAGCGGAAGAGTGGAATTTGCACCGCTGCACGCTCGAAATTTCTTGTATTACTGCTTACGCCGTGGAAAGTTGAAAATGTACATTTTAAATTGTAGTTGTTGCAGATTGGCTGATGGTGAAATTTCAGGCATTGTGTAACGAAGCATATCGGGATTTATTCCCATCTGCTTTCATTACTATACCTCTCGATACAAATGTTGCATAATAATAGGTACGAATGTAATTAGTCTATTATCATTTTCTTTTCCAAAACATTTGTTATCTTTTTTCTGAGGTGACTAGCTGAAGTTATTTTCTATTATTTAGCCTTACAGAGGTTTGTTCAATTAGCAGATATTAATTAGTTCATGCCAGAGGTATATTGTTATAGTTCTGACAGTATGCTAATTGGTATTTCTGTTAAGGCTAAGTAAAATCTTTTCTCGTAATATTAAAGTAGGTATTATTATGTTTCACAGTTAATGCTAGGAAAGTTGTAGTTCAGTAGTTTCTGTATAATTACCGTTTATTCCAAAAGTATTGTTGACAAACCTGGTAAACTATATTTGGAAATGAAACACTATTAATATAACAGAGCCTTATATATCAATTTATTCAGTATTATTTACGCTGTCTTTTACTATAGCCAGTTGCAGATAATTGTTTGATTTCCATTGTAATTAATTTAATGTACTTAATTAACAATATGTAATTGTCAGAGACATTATTCAACTAATATAAACAGGATGCTTTCGCGCCATGTTTGATCGGAGGCACACTCCACGTCGCTCTGAATAATTTGAACGATTATGTTAAAAGTTCTTCTAGGTTAGTTGGGCAGAAAGTGGTTTTACAGTGGTTATGAACTGATTCTTAATATTTGTGCCACGCTAAATGTACACCTCGAACATTTGTCAGGTTAGGAGTGTTCCACACACGAACTGTGTATGTTGTATTATTTACGTGTGGAACGTACGGGGTTGTGGTGACTGTTCTTGATGAAACTTGTGCGCTGGGCATAAATGGGACAATTGGGCACTAATGATTCGTCAAAGTGTCCATGTACTGCCACTCTACGTGTCGCCTACATTATTTGTAGCAGACTAGTTTTGCCCCATGATATTTCAGCCAGGCGTTACCGAGAACGGCGATCCATGAGAACTTCAAGAGGCAACGTAGTATGACCTAGGCATCGTCACAATTGGACATTAATAAATAGCCAGTTCCTGTTCGCCACTCTCATTCCGAAGGTGCAGTGGTGAATATAGCATTTTGTTTCGGGGGTGGGGGTCAAGATTAATGTAAAGATAAGTGGAACAAAAATTAAAAATTAAGTAGACACCCTATGATGTTTTATATCAGTTTCACTGCTCATATTCCGAGCGTAAGTTGCGCTGAAACCCCTTTCGCTTAACCGAGATCAATATTTTTTTATTGTTGACATTAAATAATAAAAAATTAGCTTTTTCCTTATAAAGGTTAAGTCACTAACTATTGCCACCAAGAATATCTCCGAAAGTGGAGCTGAAAAGTAGGTTTTTTGTTGGTGACTAAATCAGGAACTGAATCAGCTGTTTTTCAGCGGCCACATAAAGTAGGCTAGGAAATCCGATTCAGGCTATGCCATGTAAATACGACAGCGAAAAACGGTTTACGAAAATCGGTTTTCGTCTTCCGGAAGATGTGTTCCATGTAAACGTAGTGTATGTAACTTTCGTTGGCCTTCTTGTACGAAGAAATTAGTAATCTGCCACACAATTTTCGTGTTAGCGTATTTATATAATGATGTGATTTAATTGCTGTTTAATTTTATCGACTTCCGCATTTGTAATCGGGTCGGAGCGTATAGCATATATAGGAATTGTTGGAGAAATGCCAAACGACTATATTATAACCCCATACTGCTTCAACAAGCCTTTCAATATAACAATTGGAAGAAGGGAGCAGTGGGAGAAAATAGTTCGACACCGTACGGGGGATATTGTCTGGTTCACTGACGGGTCAAAATCAGACCAAGGCGTTGGGGCCGGGGTATACGGGGTGCAGCCAAGACTGGAGGGCGTCATCTCTCTAGGGAAACTGGCCTCAGTATTCCAGGCCGAAATCACTGCCATCAGGGCATGTGTGGAGGAGAATTTGCGTAGGTGCTACCGTAGCATCTATATCTATTCAGACAGCCAGGCAGCCCTGAGATCACTGGCAGCTCCTGTAACAAAGTCGAAAATTGTTGCAGAATGTCACAGGGTTCTGGTGGAGCTAGGAGAAAGCAATAGAGTAAACCTGTTGTGGGTCCCTGGCCACTCGGGGATCAGTGGCAACGAACATGCCGACAGATTAGCCAGGATGGGGGCAGAGACTCCATTTATTGAACCGGAACCTGTCCTGACAATCACCAAGGCAATGATCAAATTGGAGCTACGTAACTGGCTCAGAAGACAGCACGTAGAATATTGGACCAAAGTCCATCAACAAAAACATGGCAAGGTAATGACGCCAAAGCCTTGTTTTAAAAGAAGCTCTGCAATCCTGGGTCTGAACAGGAGAGAGATTAGACTAATTGTTGGATTGCTGACAGGCCATGGGAATTAAAAAAAAAAAAAAAAAAAAAAAAAAAAAAAAAAAAAAAAAAAAAAAAACCCCTACATACAATGGGAATAACAGAAGAGGACCCTAAATGAAGGATCTGTGATGACGGTGATGAAACTGCATCACATCTAGTTCTGAAACATAATTTTATTGTGAACATCATTGTTAATGAAAATTAGCAAAGAAGAAACTTTAGAATTAACTCATGTAAAAAAAATACCGACAGTTTTCTGAATGTCTTCTTATTGTTGATTGCTTCATCACATATCAGGGTCATTATGAGGTTCACTTTAATGCCTAAGTAATAAACTAAGACGAAACTTTTCACTCTTGAGAAAGATCTGTATTTTTTCTAAAAACATTTACATCACAACTGAAAGTTTACAACAAGCTCATCACTTCTAACTGCTCGAGAAGACAAGACAAGACTGACTGCTATTTAACAAGCAAAGATACTGCTCTTCCACTTTTTTCTTTTAGTTTCACAGATGAACTTTTTTCTTCGCAATATTAATTAATAATGCTCTATTATTGCTGTTATTATTACTATTAATTTTTTCTTTTTTTTAATAATAAAAAATGAAATTAAAATAGAAATTCTGATACCCCAACACTCCATCCCTGGTAACAGCACATAATCTTGGAATGCATTGCACAGAACATTTGCGACAACCAGACCCGAAGAAATTGTGTCTGATAAAGAACTGGTAAAGGGACTCCTTGCACTGTTCATGGGCATTGGTTGGCTTTACTAGATCTACAGGGAGCGATACCGCACAATAAACTTAGTTTCGGTGCGGGCAGTGGCGAGTTGGACCGAGACTGTTTTGGCTTCCCTGAGAAAATCAAATCAAATCAATATGGCATATCAATCGAGTCGCGATTTTGCGTACTGTAAAAAAAGAAAGGTAAAGCAGTCAACAATCCGAAGACTGGTTTGAACACCAAAGTGTTTTACTAGGCATGGTCCTTTTTGGAGATGGTATGCCGTTGCCTTCCTGCGACCTTCGAACTGACTTACCCGGCCAGCTATAGGGGGACCTACAGTTTAACGTGGGTTCCGAACCACGGTGCCACTCGGTATTTTTCACATGAGTAATACTGACAGAGGTGAAAGAAGTGGAAAGTGACAGATGAAAATCCTAGGCCTTGGTGGGGATCGAACCCGCGACCTTTGGATTTGTAGTCTGGCACTCTACCACTGTGCAACCGAGGCTCTTGTGTACTGTACGAATCCATAATTAGAAAGTTAATAAGTAGTATTTAATATCCCCCGATCTCATACAGCTGTATCACAACAGCATACTGACGTCCATCGTGGGCTATGGATCTCCGGTATGGGTCCACAGGCTCACGAGGGTGACGCCTGCCATGGCCGTGAGAAGGGTGCAGCGCAACATCGTCCTGCGTTCAGTTGGAGCCTACAGGACCACTCCCGGCGGGGCCCTCTTGGTGTTGATGGGGCTATGCCTCCTTGACATCAAGGTAAGGGAGCAGGGAGCTTGGTACTGGGCCAAGAAAGGGAACGGAGGGAAGATAGCCAAAATTATGGGGGAACCAATTCTAAGTAAAACAGAGATCAAACAGAAAGGGCTCCAACGCTGGCAGCAATCATGGGAAGAAGAGGAATCTGGGAGGAGAACTCACGCTCTCCTGCCAGATATCCAGGAAAGATTGCGTATGAAACATTTCAAACCATCTAGGGGGATGCTGCACTTCCTCGCCGGGCATGGACCCTATCCGACATATCTATGTCGGTTTAGGAGACAGGCTACACCAGCTTGTGCCTGTGGTGCCGAGATAGGCACGCCAGAACTCATCATTTATGAGTGTCCTACCTATGACGACGTGGCTGCGGATCTCAGAAGGGCTCTGCCGAGTAATAACACCTTTGAGCTCATAAGAACCCCAGACACGTTCCGAGTACTCGACGAAATCGCCAACAACGTCTCGTGCAAAGTGCTTCGGGACTTTAACCTGAACCAGTAACCGAATTTGACTCAATACCCGACTGAGACAGCCACATCTGTCATGCCGCCGGGGATGTACTGGTGTCCAGCAATGGAAGAATCCGCCATCCCCTGGATTCGGGGGTTATATGTGTCAAACACCGACTGAGAACATAGACGTAAGTTAAATAAAGGTTTTTTCTTAAATAGTAGAATAGAACACAATGGGGAAAATTTGCCGGGGGGGGGGCTGTGGTGACGAAAGAAATTGGCCGCCAGAGCCAGGAGCATGCTCACTGGGATTCGCTCGGTGAGCTGGCCACTCAAGTAGGTTGGTGATGCTGGCACACATGTAACACCACAGCAGTAGCATAGACGACAACACAACACATCACACACACATCAACCAGTATAAACATCAACACCAGCAAGATGTCCAGTGGTTTCCACAGAAATATGTAATGTCACCATTTAGCCATATATTACTAGCTGCTCCCCGCGGTGTTACCCGCGGTTCAATAGTCAGACATTAAAATGCCAAGAAACGGCATAAATAACTACATGACTGTTTGCGACATTGTTAGCGCGGAATATATAATTGTCTTGGAACGGATGGAGAGTCAAAAATCTATTGTAATACGTCCCTGTAAACGACGTTTCGAGACTTCTTGTTCTCCGGATATAAGTAGAGATATCTAGCTCTCGATACACGGAAGCAGCCTACTTAGAGCTGTGAAACATGGGGTGGCCAGATGAATACCTGCCACTTTTAATGTTTGTCCTTGACTCTTGTTTATAGTAATCGAGAAGGCCACTTTCAATGGGAACTGTAACCGTTTAAACTGGAATGGCAAGTTCGTTGGGATGATGGGAATTCGTGGTATTAATACAATCTGTCCCTTGGCTCCACCGGTGATGATGGTGGCCTGCACGATATGCCTTCTCAGGTCCGTGATGCGTAACTTGGTGCCATTGCATAATTGTGGTGCATCCAAGTTACGCATCAATAAAACTGGCACACCCATCTTCAGCTCCAACTTGTGGGACGGCACCCCTGACAGTAAGTAACTACAATAACAACAATACAGTAATCGAAAACAAATGCCAAGTAAAGGAACAAAATAAACGGCAAACCTAACGGAGAAAAGTAACGAAATAAACAACAAACCTAAGGGAGAAAAGTAACGAGATAAAAAAGACATCTGACAGAGAAACGAACAGTTGAGATCCTACAAATGCAAAGCGAATCAACAAAAGAACTAAACGCAAACGTTGGAATGCTATAAATAATGGAAATCACCAAAGAAACTATTATTCATTGAAATCCAAAGAGAATACAATTTTAAAGAATTACGATAACATCACAATGTTCGAACATCTTTAGTTGAAGGTGACAGTCCAATACACGTCATCGAAAACCAAGGAGAAAACAATATTTAAGAACATGGATAATATCACAATTGAATACACATTATACGTCCTGTGAAATATTTTCATGAGTGTTATACAGCCTGGCCTCTGTTCAGTGGATTTGCTACTACTTTCGTTGCAGTTGGCGGGAACACACAACGTACTGCCTGCCATCTGTTGAGTGCATTTGCTACTACCTTCGTTGCAGTTTACGTATGCCTTGCAGCGTTCAGTCTGATGCATAGTACCTCTAATAAAATTCCTCCATGATCCCCTATTTAATGCTAACGTTGATGCCTCGTCTGATGTTATTGCCTTTTACTTCAAAATCATTCTTCACCGAATCTAAGTACTTTCTTCTTGGTCTACGTCGACTCCTCTTACCCTCCACTGCCGAGCTCATGAGTCTCTTAGGTAACCTTGCTTCTCCCATGCGTGTAACATGACCCCACCATCTCAGTCTGTTCGCTCTATCTGCTTCATCTATGGTGTTCATACCCAGTTTTTCCTTGATTTCCTCATTATGGACACCCTCCTACCATTGTTCCCATCTATTAGAGCCTGCAATCATTCTTGCTACATTCATATCTGTAACCTCTACGTCATGAATAAGGTAACCTGTATCAAATCAAATGTTCAAATGTTTGTACAGCTTATGGGACTTAAATACGGGGTAATCAGTCCGTAAGCTTACAAACTACTTATGAACTAGCTTACACTGAGGACGGCACAAATATCCATGTCCGAGTGGGGATTCGAGCCCCCGACCGTAGCGGCCGTGCAGACCGTGCTTGGAGCGTCTCAGTCCCCTCGGCCACCGCGGCCGGCAACCTGTATCCACCTAACTTTCACTCCCATACAAGAAAGTTGGTCGAAAGATAGAGCGGTGCACTGCTAGCTTAGTTTTGGTACTTCCTTCCTTCTTGCAGAAGAGCTATAGCAGGACACGAACCATTGCCCAAAATAACGGATATTTATGACATGACGCGTTAACCCTCGCGGCTAAACATGACATACCCTGCAGAGTACTTCTGCTGTTGTATTAGAAGCTTCTTATAACTGTTACGTATTTATATGGATATTATTGAAATAATTGCTGTTGAATCTTCCGGGTTATGTGGTCGTGGTCGAAGAAACATAACTGCTCCTGACGGTTCGTCCAGAGCTGCGCTGGACATCCTCAGAGGTGCTACTGGTAGCGGTGAGTCTTGCCGACTGACGAGTCGGGCGTCGGAGAGCGGTATAAATACTGTCCAAAAAGGGGCGTGGTGAAGTGTTCACGTGCGCAGCAGAGATAAGCCTTGTCAAAGATAAAACATAACTTTCGATAGTCGATGGTCAAAGATAAAAGCGTAACTACCTACTCTGAAGAGCCACAGTCCATATGTCATTAAGTTTCATTGCTTCTTCCTTTCTATTATGGATAATTTTAATAGAAAGGAAGAAGCAATGAAACTTAATGACATATGGACTGTGGCTCTTCCTTTCTATTATGGATAATTTTAATAGAAAGGAAGAAGCAATGAAACTTAATGACATATGGACTGTGGCTCTTCAGAGTAGGTAGTTACGCTTTTATCTTTGACCATCGACTATCGAAAGTTGTTTTATCTTTGACAAGGCTTATCTCTGCTGCGCACGTGAACTCTTGACCACGCCCCCTTTTGGACAGTATTTATACCGCTCTCCGACGCCCGACTCGTCAGTCGGCAAGACTCACCGCTACCAGTAGCACCGCTGAGGATGTCCAGCGCAGCTCTGGACGAAACGTCAGGAGCAGATATGTTTCTTCGACCACGACCACATATCCCGGAAGATTCAACAGCAATTATTTCAGCCGGTCGTGAAAGTCTTCACTGCATAATTGAAATAAATAACTTGTAATAAACTTTTTGAAAAGTAGCCTACGTCATAATCCAAGACATAAGAAATCTCTATATGAAATTTCATCTAAATCAGCGCTGTAGTTTTAGCGTGATGCGAATCTAAGTACTTTCTTCTTGGTCTACCTCGACTCCTCTTACCCTCCGTTGTCGAGTTCATGAGTCTCTTAGGTAACCTTGCTTCTCCCATGCGTGTAACATCACCCCAACACCTCAGTCTGTTCGCCCTAACTGCTTCGTCTATGGTGTTCATTCCCAGCTTTTCTTTCATTTCCTCATTATGGACACCCTCCTACCATTGTTCCCATCTGTTAGTTCCTGTAATCATTCTTGTTACTTTCATATCTGTAACCTCTACCTTATGAATAAGGTAACCTGTATCCAGCCAACTTTCACTCCCATACAACAAAGTTGGTCGAAAGATAGAGCGGTGCACTGCTAACTTAGTTTTGGTACTTACTTCCTTCTTGTAGAAGAGAGTAGATCTTAGCTGAGCACTCACTGCATTAGCTTTGCTGCACCTCGATTCCAGTTCTTTCACTATGTTGCCCTTCTGTGAGAAAATAAATCGCAGGTACTTGAAACTGTCTACCTGTTCTAACTTTGTTCCTCCTATTTGGCACTCAATCTGTTTAAATCTCTTTCCCACTGACATTACTTTCGTTTTGGAGATGCTGATCTTCATATCGTAATCCTTGCACCTCCGATCGAGTTCTGAAATATTAGTTTGCAACCTTTCAATATCAAGTGCAGACCTGTTTAAAAAAAAGTAAAAAATGAAAAACAATAAAAAATAATGAAATTTAAAAAAATTAAAGGTGAAGCATTGAATTAAAATTTATGCTGCGGCCGAGAATCGAATCTGGACTTCCAATTAATTCAATACTTCTGCTTTACCTTTAATGTCTTTGACATTTTTGAGACGCAAAACACGCCCTAGAAATATAAATTTATAATTATAATGATATTTACATCTTTGGTAAGTGCTGGAGGGGGGGTCTTCAGCCCCAATAGCCCCCCCCCTTCCCCCCCCCCTTTGGCTGCGCCACTGCTCTTGCGACAAGTTGGTGCTGCAGTACTTTTCGCGCACACGTGTATCCCAGTTTGTCCTCGACTAGGCCGTTGTACGACTGTAATGGCCCACAGTGTACGTAAAGTGGCGGCAAAAGCAAAACTTGTGCCTGGGTGTGGCGTGGGCAGCGATGGCGGCTCGCTGACTTGCCGGCTGGGGGCGGCGGTGGCGGCAGCGGCGGTGGTCCAGGCGGCGGCAGTGGCAGCGGCAGCGGCAGTGGACAGGCGGTGACGGGCGCGGGCGCGGGCGGACGGCGTGTAGAAAGTTTGGTCGCGTGTCGCATGCATTTTGCAGCGCCGGCCGTCCGTCAGCCGCGCTGACCCTTGTCCGCTGTCGCGGCCGCCCCTGCCGGCCCAGGCGAGCGCGTTCCCCTGTCCCTCGCCGCTTTTTGCCCCACCGACCCGACCCGCGGCCGCTCCAGGGGCGGGGGAGGCGGGGGCGGACGCGAAAGACTGCCGGCGCTGGCCGCGCTGACAAGGCGGCGAATCTTTCATCAGCCACCACCTGCAAGCTGTACAGCCGAGGACCCGACACACAGCTGCCAGTCTCTATGACGACCGCACTGTATATTAAATACTACTTATTAACTTTCCAATCATGGATTCGTACAGTATGCAAAATCGCGACTATATTGATAAGCCATATTGATTTGATTTTCTCAGGGAAGCCAAAACAGTCTTGGTCCAACCCGCCACTGCCCGCACCGAAAGTAAGTTTATTGTGCGGTATCGCTCCCTGTATATCTAGTAAAGCCAACCAATGCCCTTGAACAGTGCAATGAGTCCCTTTACCAGTTCTTTATTAGGCACAATTTCTTCGGATCTGGTTGTTCCAAATGTTCTGTGCCGCCGGCCGCGGTGGCCGTGGGGACTGAGGCGCTTCAGTCACGGTCTGCACGGCCACTACGGTCGGGGGTTCGAATCCCCCCTCGGGCATGGATATTTGTGACGTCCTAGTTCGTAAGTAGTTCATAAGTAGTTTGTAAGCTTAGGGACTGATGACCCCTTGGTTGAGTCCCATAGGCTTTACAAACATTTGAACATTTTTTTTTTTGTTCTGTGTCTTTTACTCTCCAATCCAATGCATTCGAAGATTAGATGTGATTCAGTTTCATCACTGTCATCACAGATCCTACATTTAGGGTCCTCTTCTGTTATTCCCATTTTATGTAGGTGTTTTTTAGAAATTCCCATGGCCTGTCAGCAATCCAACCATGAGTCTAATCTCTCTCCTGTTCAGGCCCAGGATTTCAGAGCTTCTTTTAAAACATGGATTTGGCATCATTACCTTGCCATGTTTTTGTTGATGGACTTTGGTCCAATATTCTACGTGCTGTCTTCTGAGCCAGTTACGTAGCTCCAATTTGATCATTGCCTTGGCGATTGTCAGGACAGTTTCCGGTCCAATAAATGGAGTCTCTGCCCCCATCCTGGCTAATCTGTCGGCAAGTTCGTTGCCACTGATCCCCGAGTGGCCAGGGACCCACAATAGGTTTACTCTATTGCTTTCCCCTAGCTCCACCAGAACCCTGTGACATTCTGCAACAATTTTAGACCTTGTTACAGGAGCTGCCAGTGGTCTCAGGGCTGCCTGGCTGTCTGAATAGATATAGATGCTACGGTAGCACCTACGCAAATTCTCCTCCACACACGCCCTGATGGCAGTGATTTCGGCCTATAATACTGAGGCCAGTTTCCCTAGAGAGATGACGTCCTCGAGTCTTGGCTGCACCCCGTATACCCCGGCCCCAACGCCTTGGTCTGATTTTGACCCGTCAGTGAACCAGACAATATCCCCCGTACGGTGTCGAACTATTTTCTCCCACTGCTCCCTACTTCCAATTGCTATATTGAAAGGTTTGTTGAAGCAGTATGGGGTTATAATATAGTCGGCTGGCATTTCCCCAACCTTTCCTATATATGCCATATGCTCCGACCCGATTATAATTGCGGAAGTAGATAAAATTAATCAGCAAGTAAATCATATTGTTATATAAATACGCTAACCCCGAAAATTGTGGTAGAGATTACTAATTTAATCGTACATGAAGGCCAATGAAAGTTACATACAGCCGCGGTGGAGTAGCCGTGCGGTCTAAAGCTGCGGAGCGCGCGGTTGCTCGCCGTGGAGGTTCGAGTCCTCCCTGGGGCATGGGTGTTTGTGTTTGTCCGTAGGTTAGTTTACCTAGGTTTAAGTAGTTTGTAAGCTACGGACTGATGACCACGCAGTTTGGTCCGATAGATTTACAGACATTTGACCATTTTTGATTTAGTTACATACACTTCGTTTATATGGAACACATCTTCCGGAAGACGAAAACCGATTTTCGTAAACCGTTTTTCGCTGTCGTGTTTACACGGCAGAGCCTGAATGGGATTTACTAGCACACTTAATATGGCCGCTGATTCAGTTGCTGATTTAGTCAACAAAATCGATATTTTTCTTTATTTAAATACACAGATTCATGTTCACTCTAATATGTATACTTATATTACACATTAGAAAATATCACTCTTTCAATATGTGCCGAAAATTCTCAACAAGAAAACACAATCTGACAAGCCAAGAACGCTTCAAAAACGTTTTCCTTTACATGGTCATGAAAATCGTTTGTGGAACTGGAAAACCGCTTTAGAGAAGCGGATTTCCAGAATCGATTTTGGAGTGTTTACATGACAAACCAAAAGCGGAATTAGGAAAACGGTTTACGAAATCCTGTTTTGGAAGCCCATGTAAACGGGATGATAATTCGAAAGATTGTTTGTCGTAGATTTCACGAATATAAATATTATGTGTGCATTTAGCCATTAAAAGTGGTAAAAGGAAGTAGGAATTTTCCTATCCACAACTTGGAATATCGGAACATGGATTGCTCCCAACTCCCTTTCTTGTGCCGTTCAAATACTTCATTTTCGTAGTGATTAAGAGTGGTTAAAGGAAATGGATGTTTTCATATGAATGCCGATATAAAGGATGATGCGCCGGGAGAGGCATGTAGCGGTGCACGGGTGGAACTACGAAGTCGACATGTTGTCAGCTCTGGAATTCTGAATATCACAAAATCGAAATAACATTATTTCTTGGCGTTGTATAAATATACGAACACCGAAATTGCAGTTCCATTTCAAATATTAGGCTAATGAAAGTTATATAATTAGAAAATGGCATGACAAGTATATACTTCCGTTTTTATTTGTTATTATTGTGTCAGGCATTTTCCTTAACACGTAAAAGATACCGTTTCATACCTCCCAGTGCCGGTTAAAATTTACTAAATATGTCAGCGGCCTCCTATGATAATGTTGGCAACAGATGCTGAATACTGAGAACCTGTGAATCTTTATTTTAGCTAATCGCTTGACATTGGTGATGTTTTCTCATGGAATATTCGCTTTACGAGGGCAATTATTTCTACTGAGCGGACGAGGGTACATACAAGAACCTGTCAACCATAAAGCAGGAACAGCATTATTTGTTTACTTCATGGTCTGTACGATACATTAATCGAGTCATTCTATGTGGTTCGAACAAATGGGCAAAGATTTTCTATCGTGTTGTTGATGTTGCCAACATAATCACGCCAGGCCGCCGACATGATACGTACAATTTTACCCCCAGTGACCACTGTAAACACAATTGGTCGATTTTCGACCACAGGCGATACTAGTAATTATAAATTTATATACCTAGAGAGACTATTTTGCGTCTCGAAAATGTCAAGGCATTAAAGGTAAAGGTGAAGCATTGAATTAATTGGAGGTCCGGGTTCGATTCTCGGCCACAGCACAAAATTCAATTCAATGCTTCAGCTTTAACTTTAATGACTGCCCGAAATTTTTTAAATTTCATTAATTTTTTTATTGTTTTTCATTTTTTATTTTTTAAAGCAGGTCCGCACTGGAAATTTGAAATAGTACACGTGTAATAAATCACAACAACTATAATTTGCCGAGCACAAGTGAACGGGACAATGGGTCGCCAACGTTATGCCGCCACTGAGAACGTGTTGCTGCTCTTACTGTGAGCGGTTTTAATGCCGCCGCGACCAGCTTTGATGCTGCCGCTATTGTTACTGCTATGATGAAGTTACAAGCCAATTTTTCATATGTGCTGACCCATTTTTTAGTAGGTCAGCAGCGCCACTGAGTGGAATCTTATGAATAACAACAGTGAATAACTGTAGGCCATTAGAGTCGTACAACAACCTAGTCGAGGACAAACGGGTGCACACGTGTGCGAGAAATGTACTGCAGCACCAACTTGTCGCAGGAGCAGTGGAGCAGCCAAGGGGGTGGGGAGGGGGGGTGCTAATGGGGCTGATGATCTCCTCCGAGCACTTCCCAAAGATGTAATCATTATAATTATAAATTTATATACCTAGCGACTGTTTTGCGTCTCGAAAATATCAGACATTAAAGGTGAAGCATTGAATTAATTGAAGGGCCGGGTTCGATTCTCGGCCGCAGCACAAATTTCAATTCAGTGCTTCACCTTTAAACTTTGACTAACATGGTGCGGTCTATTTGACCGCGCGCTTTCGGCAACAATAGCGATTTAGCGATTTCCCTACCCATTGTTGCGCTGATCTGCTCGTTAGCTTCGAGTTTAGTTGTGAGCAGTGTTGTCAGCCCGTGGTATTTGTCCCATATCGTGGAACATTTTGACAATTATTTTTCAGAACGGGCCAAAGGTATTTCTTTGCAAAAAGTGAGAGGAATATGGGACATTTCTTCGGTGCCTCTTTTTATTTATTTTTTATTTTTTATTTTTATTTTTTCGTCTGTTGTGGTTTGCTTACACAACACGTCGGTGTGATTGGCACATGCCGCGATAGTAAATAGCTATATTTATTCACGGATGCACCATTATTTATGGAAGAGAGACACGTGTGAACATTGTCGAATCCTCGGATAAACAATGCATTACTGAATGTTAGTTATACCCAGTCTAAAATTACTTTGTGAGAGACGTTTCAGTATGCCGAGTGGTAGGGGAATTTTTCCGATCAATTAGATCCGCAATCTACAATCTCCGTCCCTCATTGGCTGGCTACCTGCAGTCGCTAAGCAACGAAACAACGCTACTAAGCTGCCAATACCAATGACTCAACAGTAACAATGTGTTTCCCCACCTCCAACCCCCCCCCCCCCCCACACCCCCGCCCCACCACTTCGCTTCCCAGTGCGAGGCTCCAGCAAAGAGCAATAATAGATGTTAAGCGAACGATTATTATTTATTTTTTTTATTTTGTAAGCACGCAACTGTCAGTGGCATGGACTGTCGGCAATGAAGTTGTAACGTAGCTCATTGTTGTTCTATTCCAGTAGATAGTTGTGTCAAAATTTCAAAACATTCGGTGAAGAACTTTTAGATTTGAGGGTTCTCTCAATACCTCGCAAATGATGCACGGAAGTGGTACGAGTGTCGCGCGGCCTCATCTCGTAGATATAAGATTTTGAACATAACACTGAACATGGCTGTATGTTAGACGGAGTTGTAAGAGGCGATAAAGGAGTGTGAGGAAAAGGGTTTTTTTCCGCATGTTTTTGTTTGCCGTGGGACAATTTACGCTGAAGAGGGACATTTTGAATTCCTGGATGGGACTTTTGAGCTTCAGAGGCTGGCAACACTGGTTATGAGTGGAACGGCAAAGCGTTATGATGTTATGCCAGAGATTTTATAACGTGAGTGACGTCCTTTCGAAAATAGCTGGCGGTCATTTTGACCGCACTACGTTGTTTATGTAATTTTTTTCTGCTATTACTTTGTTCACATATTCTCGATATTTTCCATTTCAAAGCTTTTGAAACATGGAGGAACCGAGTACAGGTAAAGGATCTGCTGCAAGTAGCAGAAAATGTGAGAACACTTCAGACCGAAACTTCGAAGAAAAGATGAGAAATACATATGTTTTTCAGAAGAATGGATATGATGAAGCTCCTGTTGACAGAGATATCCTTCTGAAAGATCTGGCCCATAGTCTTGTGCTGAAACATATGCGAAAGCCAGCTCAGAACACACGACTTCTGCAGGAGTTGTGAATAATGATATATCAGGTTTGCAAGGACTGTTGTGAAAACTTGTGATTTAGACGGCTCTGATTTTTCAAGGGGTATCTCTTAGAGTTAAAAACGTTACATGTTTTGTTTCATATGTTTTTCAAGAAAATACACAAAATCTATCAAAGCTTCATTGTCATTATTAGCTCATGGGAAACATATAAATGTATTAGTGTACGAAATGTGTAGTAAACATGTCTGAATGGCATTTTAACAATAATTATTTAATGTTATTGTATGGTATTTTCATGTTTATTTACTTATTATTAAATACTCTTTCATATGCAAAACAGGGAATTTCAAATGTGTTCAAGTTGTTAACAATGCACCCACCTAAAAAGCGAGAGGTCAGATTGACCGCACCGCGGTGTTAGCGGCCCATGCTTGTTAGTTAAAGTTTAATGACTCCCCATTTTTTAAATTATTTTTTATTGTTTTTCATTTTTTATTTTTTTAAACAGATCGACACCGGAAATTTGAAATAATACACATGTAATAAATCACAACATAACTATAATTTGCGGAGCACAACTCATTGTGACAGTGGGTCGCCAACATGATGCTGCCGACGAGAACTGTGAGTGGTCTTCAGTGTTGCCAACTCGTAAATGCGAAAACATCGTACAACACATTAAAAATTATATATTTTGACACAGAATTATCATACATCAGGCAAAAAGGATAAAAAAAGCAAATTAATTGATTCATAGAAAAAATAATGGTAATTTCCAAGGAACGGTGTACTTCGATCGAGGTAGCGCATATATGTAAATAAATAAATAAATAAATAAATAAGTAAATAAATAATTCATATACATTGTTGCATCCACATACCACATATCACCCCTATATATTTTTCTCTTTAACAAACAGAAACACAACTTAGTATTAAATTACACTGATGCCTCTACTTCGATGTACACCATTCTTTGTAAATCACCAAAATGATATTAGGAAAACTGACACTTAACTAATCGGGCCACAGACATACGTGAAGTAGTAGTAGTAGTAGTAGTAAGAAGTAGTAGTCATTATTATAGTAACGTAAGTCTTATGATCAGTTTAATGTAATTTCATTTACGGTAACTTAGTTGTACAGACAATTCGTATTGCTTTAAGTGTACTTGATATGCACGGTTTAAATGGTATCTCCAGCCGGAAAAAAATTATCGTATATTTGGCCAGAATCGTACAAGGTACTATCGTACATAGTACAAGAACTGAAATTATCGTATGCTCCCATAATTATCGTACGAGTTGGCAACACTGGCAGTCTTAATGCCGCCGCGACCAGTTTTGATGCTGCCGCTATTGTTACTGCTAGCCAGAAGTTACGAGCCTGTTGTTCACATACGGCGACCCGCAGCTTAGCAGGTCAGCGGTGCCACCGAGTGGAATCTGATGAATGAAACAGTGTTATTTTAATGGTCATGAATCTCTTATGAGATCTTTATTTACTGTAGAACGCTTATATACATTGATTTTACAGTGATGACTAGTTTCGACTCGTTAAAGAGTCATTATCAAATCAAATGACACACTGCCTGGACATGTGGGTCAGGAAAGCACAGATTTTGGAACAAACATGACCTAAAATGATATTTGGTGATGCGCATAATATTTATAGCTTGCCACTATGATGTTAGTTCATCTAAAACATGTATTACCATGCCTGGACAATTAAGATTTGATAACGTCTGTTTAACGAGTCGAAAGTAGTCATCATGGTAAAATCAATGTATATAAGCGATCTATGACAAATAAAGATCTCATAAGAGATTCATAACCATTACATTCAAGATCCCATCCTATACAAAAAAGCTGAATAAAATGTCAGGTAAATAAAATAAGCCGGCCGCGGTGGCCGAGGAGACTGAGGCGCTCCAGTCACGGTCTGCACGGTCGCTACGGTCGGAGGTTCGAATCCCCCCTCGGGCATGGATATTTGTGCATACCTTTAGCTAGTTCATAAGTAGTTTGTAAGCTTAGGGACTGATGACCCCGTAGTTAAGTCCCATAAGTTCTACAAACATTTGAACATTTTTTGAAATAAAATAAAGTCTTATTTTAGTTCAATTTTGACACATAGATTATCATATAATTAAACTGCAATTACCCTTCTGTTTAGCTAGTAACATAGAAGCTGCTTAATTATTTTACGAGATGACTGTATACATTCACTATTGGCAGAACCCTTAAAAGGCGCAACAAAATAGTAAAGAGAGTGCATACACTACGCTTGTCCGTCCTTTTTTGGAGTGTTGCTGTCCAGTGTGGGATCCTTATCAGGTAGGTTTGACGGACGACATCGAAAGAGTCCAAAGAAAGGAAGCTTGTTTTGTATTGTCACTATACAGGGGAGACACCGTCACGGAAATGACACAGGATCTGGGGTGGGAATCATTACAACAACGGCGCTTATCGCTGCAGCGTGGGCTAATTAGGAAACTCCAATCGTCAACATTCTTCTTCGAGTGCGAAAATATATTGTTGACTGCCACTTACATAGGTAGAAAAGATCTTCAGAATAAAATATGAGTACTCAGCGCTCGAACGTAGAGAGTCAGGTGTTCTTCCCACGCGTTATTCGAGAATGGAATGGGGATATAAGTGCCAGGCACTTAAATGTGATTTGGAGAGTATCCCATGTAGATACAGATTCCATTCCACCACGTTGCTCCTCTTCCACTTTCAGATTAATGTGAGTGTACTCATTTTATGTCTTGTATACTGATTTCGTAGTATAATTGGTTAAGTTATAAAAAGTGGAACATTGAGTACAAATGTTAGCGCAATACACAATATCTCTGTAGTATATCGATGACAAATTCTAAGTTCAGTTGGTCTCGTTGTCTTTGAATATGGTTCCCACAAAGGCAGAGGTCCAGATTTGAGGCAGACAAATGATGAAATTCAGTAATAGCCACAAATTATGACTTTATTCACTTTCAAAAATAAACTAAAAATTAAAAAAACACACTTTAAATCATTCTGACATCTTGGCTTTTACACTCTCAAGTTCATAGTCCCTGAGACCTCAAGTTCCTTGGACACTATGTTTTCAAACAATACATGCTCCTATCGCCTCGTTCAGACATCCACTGACTAAGAGGCTAAGTGCAATCTGGTTTTATAGAAACAATAAAATCGTAAATTTTATCTTTGGTTTAAGAACTACAAATATATACAAATATTTAATTTTGACATGAAATTAACAGATATCACCTTTAGAACCATTTAAACAGAATTAAAATCAAAGTTATATTTATAAACAAACAAAGAAGTGAAAATGAAAACTTAAAAAGCATCTTTTAATAATTCAAGGCAACATATATTTTGGATTCTGTGGTGCTTTTCTGAAAAATAACATAAAGTTTAAATACTCTAAATTATGATCAATTGTTTCAAATGAGTGATGAGATCGGTGTTAATCCATATCAAGTGAATTAGTAAACTAATAGGCCTCAAAATGTTTTATGTAAGAGACCAGATCAGAAAACATACAAGATGACCCGTTGACATGGATATATTACCTTTTACAAGTTGTTAATGGAAGATTTACATAACTACGAAGTATTGAAATACCATAAGTAATGTACTAATATAAATATTATATGTTTTCTTAATACTTCGTGACAACCCCCAAAACAATGAAGGTTATATAATTCATATTACTGTCAAAACGTGTTCCGCAAGCTAGAATTAACATTTGGTATTTCAAGTTACTGGTATCGAACGTTTCAATTGAGTTTGATGGCATCAGGTTCTTAATATTTGGTAATGGATTACTTGTTATGTAATACCCCCAACCAAAAAAACTTTTTCTTTTGTTTAAATATTTTTGTTTTCATATACATAACGTGTATGGAAAAATGAGGAAATATATATTTTTTTAAATAGTTTTATTTAATGTTCTACATTACAGTAACCACTTTACATACCCTATTTATATATTGTTCACTTTTTGGACCCCTTCCCTTCCACATAGGGGACACAAGTAATCAGCATATCAGCATTCCTCTCTTTAACACACTCGTATAGCCACAGTTCGCATACTGTAATTGAAACACTGAATGCACACTTCGATTTGCACTGTCTAAATCGTGGCAATGTCAAAGGTCCTACTATAGTTCTTAAATTAACTGCGTGACATATTTGTCACAAACAGTGTTTTACAGAACAGTAATTTATTGATTATTATGTTGAAAAACTGGTATTTTTGTCGATGGGACGTGCTATTTACTGGTGCAAACAAATTATTACTATTACACTGAAATGTCACATATATTATGAACAACAAAAATTTTAAACATTAAAGTAAAATTACATATTTTAGCATTATGAAAGTAGTGTAAATGTTTGATACATTGTAAGGGAGTGTGACGCCAAGGTATAACACAGTCACCTGTGACCCCCTCCAAAATCGAACCCTCGATTGGTTCCTGCTGCCACTGGAGTTTCTTAATCATCTCTAGGACGCTCTGACGCTTACTAAATGAGCCCGTAACAAAGCTTGTTGCTCTCCTTGGATCTTCTCTACATATCCTATTAACCTTGTGCAGTGGAACCAGCCTTTTATTTGTTAACTAATTCGGGACTTCTTCTCCGGGGGCTGATACCATCACAAAAAATAATAAAATATATAATTATTCATGATTATACCAATTCAAAATTAAAGTTTTTGTATTTTCTTTCAGAAATACTAATTCATATTAAAGATTCTTCCCTGATCCCATCAAAAGTAATCATTTCATCCATACGTTATGTCAAAAATGAATAATGAAATACGTAAAAATTCATTTGATATCATGAATTTAAATTAAACTTGAAGTAAACTTTTGTTGGAATAATATATTGTCTTCTTCATACGTATAATCAATCATAAAGTTCACAGTAGTATTCAATGAGTAGCACCTCTACAAACGAGATTAAGAACTGTACCTCTTTTTAACACGATTAACAATTAACAAAAAAATTTGTCGACTTCCATGCGCAACAGCATACTGCGGGATCTTCTCCGCCATGGCGGCAAATATCAAGCAGCGACCAGGTATAGTACATATCTCTGTCGTCGACGGAGAAACGTTCACGGTGTGCCGCTGCGTGGTCGTTGTTGAACATGCAACAGATAAAATCAAACATATTTAACAAAGATATTGTTCTAAATATTTTTAAAATATCATAACCATAATGAACATATTATTAATAAAGTAATTCGACTGCCAAAATGAGCGTAACTAGGAAATGAGTAGATGATTAAAATTACGTACCACTACGCCTGCCTGTTACGGATCCTACACTGATGAGGAAACTCAAGCGACGGACGAACGGGAGTTTTGCAACATACTTCCTCTGTTGAGGCACTGCACTTCCTGAGGATCTTCCAACGAACCTCAGTCTGACGTCTGCCTTACCCACGACTGATTTTATTTGGTTGTTCCATTTCAGATCGTCTCCTATGTCTACTTCCAGATATTTTATGGCAGAAACTGCTTTCAGTGTGTCGTGCTATTGGATAGTTACAGAGTAAATGATCTTTATATGTAGACGCAGCACTTTACCCTTGTTTATGTTGAAGGTCAATTGCCATTCCCTGCATCATGCGTCAATACTCTGAACATAATTCTGCAGTTCGCTATCCTTTTCCGGAGTCGTGCCTTCTCGATAAACTACAGCATCATCCGCGAAAAGCCTCATTGAACTTCCGATGTTGTCTACGAGGTCATTTATATATACTGTGAAAAGCAAATATCCTATAACACTACCCAGGGGCACGTTTGAAATCTCTTTGAAGTACGAAGACTTCTCTGCGTTGACTCTTCGTTCTGTTAGTTAGAAACGCCTCAGTCCAGTCACACAGATGTACAAACGCTCGCACCATTTTGGCGTAACATTTGATATTTGAGCTAAGCTTTGGCAAACATACTCTTTTGGACCACTTTAGGTTACGGTAGTAACATTAAAAGTCGGCCTTTGCATCACCTTTAGAAAACTGGAATTTTAAATGAAAAGAACGGTTTAACCGTTCATCTGACAGGTAAATTTAATAAACGTATTTGTAGATGAGAAAATTCTCTGCAACTTTGCTGTCTCATGTTTTTCTTCATGTATCGCATCGTTTCAGGGATATTTGCAAAAATAACGGTGATTTTAGACTGTTAATTGATTTTACGTAAACCAGCACAGGCAAAGAAAATAAACTACCACTGCAAGACAGATGATAATACTTTAATGAAAAAAAAAAAAAAAAAAAGATAAAGAAAATATGGGAGAGGTATTGAAATAATGGTTTAAAGAGGTAAAAGTGAAAAGTGTTTGGTCGTCAAAGCTAAATTCCAATATCAAATAATATTGGCTGTTTCTTAAAATGCGGTTTGAGAGAATATAACGTGTTGCGTGCATAGATATTATAAAAGTAGTAGAGTCGTAATCGTAACTCTCATAATTTTCTATTATATTAGTTTTTATTATTTTTGTCCGAAATTATTGACATTGTATCACCTGTCACGCCGTGGTAGTTTCGCCTCTGTTTCAAATTTTTTTTCTTTGTCCGTACTGGTTTACGTAAAATCAAGTGACATGTCAAATCGCCGTTATTTTTGCAAATATGTCTGAAACGGTGCGAGTTATGGATATAACATAGTAAAGCAAAGTTTTTGAGAATTTTCTCTTCTGTTGTTCTCATGGTCTTCAGTCCGGAGACTAGTTTGATTCAGCTCTCCACCCTACTCTATCCTGAGCAAGTCTCTTCATTTCCTCATAAGAACAGGAATCTACGTCCATATTAATCCACTTACTGTATTGATCTCTTGGTCTCCCTCTGCGATTTTTACCCACACACTTCCCTCTAGCACTAAATTCACAATTCCTTTATGTCCAAGAATGTGTCATATCGATCAATCCCTTCTTTTAGTCAAGGTATGCCAGAAATTTCTTTTCTCACCAATTCCGTTCAGCATCTGCTCATTAGTTACGTGATCCATCCACCTAATCTTCAACATTGTTCTATATCAACACATTTCAAAAGCCACTATCCTCTTCCTGTCCGCACTGTTTATCGTCCATGTTTCACTCCCATTCAATGCAACACTCCACACAAATGCTTTCAGAAAGGACTTCCTTACGCTTAAATTAATATTCGATGTTAACAAATTTCTCTTTTTCAAAAATGCTTTTCTTTTCATTGCCTTTCTGCATTTTGTATCCTTTGTACTGCGACCATCATATGTTATTTTATTGCCCAAATAACAAAACTCATTTAACATCTTTATTGATTCGTTACCTAATTTAATTCCTTCAGCATCGTCTGATTTTCTAAGACTCGATTCCATTACCCTTGTTTTGCTCTTGTTAATGTTCATCTTATATGCTCCTTTCAACACACTGTCCATTCCGTTCAGTCGCTCCTCCAGGTCTTTTGCTGTCTCTGGCAGAATCACAATGTCCTTCTGCAAATTTCTTCTTGCTTTCCTTTATAGTTTGCTCAGTGTACAAATTAGATAACATTGGAGAAAGGCTACAACCCTGTCTTCCTCCCTTCCAAACCTTCGCATCCGTTTCATGCCCTTCAACTCTAATAACTGCTGTCTGTTTTTTCTACACTGCAAATTCGTTTATTAAGTTTTTGTCTCAGGTGAACGGTTAAGGCATTATTTGCAGTTAAATTTCCTACTGTCAAAAAGCCGTAAAAAACGACGTATTTTTAGTGTTACTGACGTATTTTTTGTTCGAAATGTTTGATAATGTGAGGTTTTGGTCGCTGTCGGCCAACAATAACGTCTGTACAGTGGCGCAGACAGGGTTTGGTTCTGGGGAGCAGGGGACTAAGGGGCTAATTTTTTTTAAATAAAGCCTATTGAATTTATTAATCTATGACTTACTTTTATAATTTTTATAATTTAACCAATTATACTACGAAAGCAACGGCACACGAAATAAAATGAGGAGGCTTGCATTAATGTGAAATCTGAAGAGGAGCAACGTGATGGAAACGGAGTGAATAAAATCAGCTCTTAAAATAATTACGCAGCTTCTATGTTACTAGCCAAAGAGAAAGGTCTTTACAATTTAATTAACATGAGACTCTATATGTAAAATTGAACTAAAATAACATTATTGTTGTTCATAAGGCTCTACTCCGTGGCGCCACTGACATGTTAAGCAGTGGGTCGCCGCATATGAACAATCATCTCGTAACTTCAACATAGCAGTAACAATAGCGGCGGCATCAAAGCTGGTCGCGGTGGGATTAAAACCGCTCACAGTAACAGTAGCACACGTTCTCAGCGGTCAGCATAGCGTTGTCGATCCACTGCCACATTCACTTGTGTTTGGCAAATTATAGTTACGTTGTGATTTGCTACATGTGTACTACGAGAGTCACTGCGAAAGAAATGTACACTATTTTTAATACAGTTCTTATTCTACATGTTTGAAAGTTTTACAGTGTGTAGATACCTTCTTTAGGAACAGTATTTTCATATCTATACATAATCCCCATCCCTCTTAGCTGCCTTACGCCATCTTGGAGTCTGGAGTGTGTGCAATACGAGGCTTGCCGCTGCGCGGACAATCCTCGATATTGCCGTGCCCGCGTTCATCACGTAACTTGGTTGCCCACCGACTAACTGTACTGCGATCGACAGCTGCATCTCCATACACCTTTCTCAGAGCACAGGAATTCAATGACAGCACGTTGCTTCCGACGAACATCAAGTGTAGCAGCCATCTTGAAGACATGCTGTGACGGCGCCACTCACGGGAACAGGTTGAACTAACTTTGAAAACAAACGGGAAGGATGTATCTACACAGTGTAAAACTTTCAAAGATGTAGAATAAAAACTGTATTAAAAATAGTGTGCATTTCTTTAGGAGTGACCCTCGTATTTCAAAATTCCGGGGCCGTCCTGTTTAAAGAAATAATAAATGAAAACAATAAAAAATAATAAAACTAAAACATATTTGAGAGATGCCGGAGGGAGGGGTTTCAGCCCTATTATTTTCAATCCCCGTTCGTGGCTGCGCCACTGCGTCTGAAATATTTATTGTCCATCGGTTGAGCGCTGTAAAAGTGAGAACAAATTACTTACAGACAGACAGTGGCAAATCGTCGTTACTTTTGCAGATAGCTCTGAAACAATTCAAAATACAGAGAAAAGTAAAGTTGTAGAGAATTGTTTTCCTCTACAAATTCGTTTATTCAGTTTCCGTTTCAGATGAATGGTTAAGCCGTTATTTTCATATAAATTTCGAGCTGTTAAAAGGCGATCTCAAAGGCCCACGTTTAGAATTACTACCGTAACCTAAAGTGGGCCAAAACGGTACAAATCTACAGGATGGTTCAACGTCCCATGCCGAAGTTGTTTTACTCAACTCTCTCCCGTTACATTAACAGAAATAAAAAAAAAAAAAAAAAAATTGCACTCGTGCGAAGACAATGTAGGATTCATAGTTTTTCCGTTCAAAGTTTGCGGGGCGGAGGCTGCGATAGTGTAGCTGAGTGGCCGAGTGGCTAGCCCCTGGGGCACGGCCCACTGTCTCAGGACCACCAGCCAGTGAGTTACGCTGTCGTAGCCTCCGCCCCCAAAACTTTGAATGGTTGTAGCTGCCAAACTAAACGTGATAAAAATGTCATTCAAAATAATTTGTACACAGCTGGTGTCAAAAAAACCAATGTATGATAGGAACAACCATTGTTCTATTTGAAAAATTTTACGTTTGCATAAAAATACGCTTTCTAGGTATTTTTACAATCTGTTTGTTGGCTGCAAATGCGAGCCCCTGACTACCAACCCATTCTGTGAAAACCGCACATCAATCGCACTTTCCGTTTCCGCAATATTTGCGATGCAAATAATAGGTGATTCACCCTATTGCAGTGATTGATACTATTCTATTGATACTAAGAATGTTTTTCTCCTTTATTTTGCGTCAAGTAGCATGCCCGCTGGGTGAAGCTCCCCACAGATTGAGGACCACTGGACAACAGCTTTAAAGTTTGTAGACCTGCATGGTATATACTGACAGCTCTCTTGGATCCAGTTTCGATTTCTGGCTAGGCACGCAGCTGTACCTCACTCGGATTTCCAAACAGAAGTCGTAACGAAAAATGTTACACCAATTAACAACGAAAGCTCATTGAATTATCTCGTTCTGCAACGTATTCCAGTGATCACTTTGTAAGCCAAGCTACGTGTGATGCGATGAGTACTGACAGCGTAGATCTCTTTTAAGCACACGGCTGTCTGTTTCCGATAATGCGTTGGCCACACTCGCACACACAAGCAAGCACGGATGCACCCGCGCTAAACCGCCGGTCCCGGCTTCGATCCCCGGCGGCCCCCTGGCACCGTCAATCTGTATTTTAATGGCTGCCCGGCAATCAGCGGGGCAGCGTGTTTTACGTTTGCGGTATTAATGATGTCAATAGCGGGACTTTCCCGCTGACTGCATTTGCAGCCCGCAGTTTACAGTGGCGGCCATTAACACGGTCGTTGCAGAGCGCGCTGTCTGCCCGACTGAACGGCAGCGATGCGCCCACGTTGCTAATAAACCTGTGGCCAGAGCTGCGCGGCGGACGCCGGGGTCCCCTTCCCTCACTGCGTGGCCAAACGACGCGGAAAAACACACTAAAAGCCGCTTTACGTGGCTTAAACACTTCATTCCCGGTGTAGTTCCTAGACAACACCATATTATAACCTGCTTTACACAGTTTTATGAGTAGGGGATGTGAGGATACAGGGTTTTAAGTTAGTAACCTCTTTGGTCGAACGACAGTTATCGTTGGCGAGCAGCCATAGCTGCTGGCAACAATGCTTAGGTTGGAATGTTTTTTGTTAGTTGGCCGGTGTGCGGCTGTCTCCCGCCGACCGCAGCAGGGTTGCCAACGTCAGTGGTTTACCACTGAATCTGGTGGCTTTTTAAAGCCGACGGTGGGAAAAAATTTGAGTCAGTGGGAGGTGGGAAAGTTGGTGGATTTTAATGAAATCGTTTTTTTTTTTAATTTTATTTTTTTAGGAAAGTTTGCAGAAGTAATATAATCCTAATTTGAAGTTATTAACGAATATGGACAGATAAATGACTACGAAATATATCATATTATTGGATAAAATGTAAAATTCTCAAGAGTTCAAAGATATTAACAATGGTATGACTCATTGTTGTAGGCTGTTAGTTCTGTGTCAACTTCTCCAGTCTCCATGGAGAGGAAGTGTTGTACTTGTATCACACACTGGTACTGTGTTAATGGTATGTATTTGTCGCTACAGCACTTTATCAGAATTTTCCTGTTGTGAAAATGACTGAACATTGCAGACACTTAATATGTGACTGTACTTTCACTGTTAACTTTCTTTTTTCTCAGATGCGATTACACTGGAATACAGCTGAAATCTAGATCTTCTGACATAAAATAAAGACAATAGTATGACTGACGTTGACCTCCTTTCCAGACTGGATTACTTTCTGTTTTCAAGTTCAAATATTTCACAATTTGCTGTCTGTACCCGACAAGCATTTCAATGACTCAAAGTAATTATTGTTTGTTTTTATATATAACATGTTTACTGAAGTGCTTTTGAATAAACTATATTTTTTTGTATTTCTGTCTAGTGTGTATACAGATAAGTAAGGTACATAAAAACTTCTCCTTATAATGCATAGTTGCGTCCAAATTTCAAATCAATTGCTCAAGAACAAACGAATACACAGTGGTTTTTTTTTGCATGGGAACTTCGGAAAGTTTGGTGGTTTTTGGTGGGATTTTACTGTCACTTCGGTGGTTTTTATCATGACCTCGTTGGCAACCCTGCTGTGCGGCAGTCTCCCGCCGACCGCAGAGCGAGGCAGTAGCATGTTGACAGTGCGTCCGTAACCCGCGTTTAGCGGTGGCTAAAGTTTTTGCCATTCAGTCGTATCGCATATGAGTTTCGGTTTCAGTTGCGTATCGATTGTAGACATTCATCGTAGTGGCACGCGGTTATTTAATCAGTGTATTTAAAGGAAGAGTTTTTAACATTTGTCGTTCCATAATAAAGGAAGGTAACAAAGTTTATTGTTATGCATCAACATAGTAATTGTCCGCATCCGATACCGTCAGATCATTGGAACAATTATTAAATGATTAAGCAGCAAATAGAATATAACGGCAACTTCGCCCATCGAGGATTAAGTGGACGCAGCTGTGACGTTACAGGGAGACCAGGGCGCCACCCTGGGTAATCGCGCCACCCCAGTTTTATGACGAACGGTTGGCAGTACGAGTACGCTTGCCAGTGTTCTGTAATCGTTACCTACCGCGGAACTAATTCCTGTGGTCGCCGTCCGTGATTGTTGACAGGTATTAATCGCGTGAAAGAAATTGTTAGTTTCGACGTTTTGGATCTAATTTTCGAGCCTGTATTTTATTGATATACTAGCTTAAACCCGCGGCTCCACTCGCGTGTTGATTGATTATGATAGATAAGTTATCTTTCATTAGTGGGCTACGAGACTGGTTTTGAAGGATGAAGTGAAATACAATACCTTATTTACAAACAAATTGTAGGGACTGATGACCCCGTAGTTAAGTCCCTTAAGCTTAACAGACATTTGAACAAACAAACTGAAAACTTTTCCTATCAGATTGCAGAATTCTATGCACTTGCCGTTTATCAGGAAAGTAAGTAGTCTAGATCAAATCACGTAAAAATGCACTCGTTTCGAAGAATCAAATCACGAAATTCAACAATAATTATTGCAATAATATCACAGATCGATCACTTGATGTAATGCGCGAAACGTCAAACCGATTTTTTTAAAGAGATATAATAAAGAAATTTCTTTTTTACTGCTTTATTTATTTATTTTTATATTTCCTTATTCGTATGCTTATCCTTACGGAGAAAGAGCTGATGATATTGTAGCACGCATACACCACAGATATGGTCTGTGGCATCACGTTTCGCTATATGTAACCTCCTTGCTATAGAGTCGCAAACGTCATCGCTGGCCCTCACTCCGAATTTTTTTATAATTTAACGACTTTCAACCACCATATTTTCCATTCCCTTATAGCTATCGGCATGGAACTGCTTTTATGTACAACGGGAAACGTCGCACAACAATTACACACAGACCATTCGTTTGCGTTCTGTAGTTTTCGCTGCAGAGCGAAATATTAACACACACACACACGTAGAATTTTATATATAGACCGATAACTTTCCATCCCAATATACTCCACCCTTTTATCACTATCAAACGTAAAGCAACAATGCAACCAATAAAGAGTAAATATAATTTTCAAAGAGTAATTATTTTCCGCATTTCCCGTTATATTCTTCAAATTACTAAATATCTATCAGATCGCTATAAAACCGTGCCTAAAACCTTCCTCGGATATAAATTAGTAACTGTACAAATAATTAAGTCTCTGTTTTTTGTCGTGCGGACGTGATAAGCGTACACCGAACAGACATTCTCATTAATATATATAGATAAATAGCTATCCGATCGCCATAAAAACGTGCCTAAAGCTTTCCCAGGGTTGAAATTAGTAACTTACAAATTTTTTAGCTCTTTATGTGTAGTGGTACAGACGTGATAAACATACACCGAACAGACATTCACATTTATAGATATAGACTAGCTGAAAACCCGGCGTTGCCCGGGTATTAGTTTATGTATTCCTGCCATTTTTAGGTGTATATTCATTTCCGTGGTGGAGTAGCCGAGCGGTCTAAAGTGTTTCGCTGCGGAGCGCGCGGTTGCTCGCCGTGGAGGTTCGAGTCCTCCTTGGGGCATGGGTGTGTGTGTTGTCCTTATGTTAGTTTACCTAGGTTTAAGTAGTTTGTAAGCTACGGACTGATGAACACGCAGTTTGGTCCGATAAATTTACAGACATTTGAACTTTTTTTTTGTATATTCATTTGTATAAGGACTGTGTATCTGTACAATCTCATGGGAATATAATTAATAGTAAAAAAAGTAATAGATTAAAACTTGGTGCGTGATGGGGCGGTTTTCCATGAACGTTATTGCTTATGTCCTCATATCTAATGAACTACGTGTCGTACTGTGATACAATTTAGAGGATACACTCACCTACATGTGTGTAAACTGTCTATAAATTTTCCTGCGTCTTCAATTTGTAGTGTACAAATTTATAAATTGTAACGTCATACCGAAAACCGTGCTTTTAGTCCATGAACAGCGGAACGCCACTGTTTATGTGGTCATATCTCATGATCTACGTGTTGAACTGTGATACAATTCAGAAGGTGTATACTGTCTGTAAAATTTCCTGCTGCTACAACTTGAAGTGTACAGATTATAGATTGCAACGTCACACCCAATGCCGAAGTTTCACTCCATAAACAGCAGAAAAGTAGTAAGCGAGAAACTTTTTTTCCTTTCATCATTTTGCTGTGGGTGTCAGCGAGAAAAACTTTAATAAATGTTTGAAATTATATTTAACGTTCGTTGCAAGTCGCTAAGTACTGCCATTCTCATACAGTGTATTTCGAAAGTCTCGCCGCATTATATGGCATTTTTTTTTTTTACGATTTCTATTGGTTATGACGTAATATCTGTTGAACCATGTGCTGTATGTGATTCTTAACCATGCAGCAATTGTTACCTCACGGTAAGGAATGTGTGTACCAAATTTGGTTGAAATCGGTCCAATGGTTTAGGAGAAAATGAGCAGCATTGTCGCAAAATGCAACAGTTTTTCGCGCATCTCATTGTTTATGACCATATCTCGTGAACTATATATCGTATGACATTCTTACACTTACGGCGACCGTACTCATGGATTGAAGCTTACGTGTACAAAATTTCATAAAGATTGGAACAAAACTGTATTTTGTATGCAACGCGTACAAACTTACGGACACTCTGCTTTATATATTAGAAGTACTTCTATAGCTGTCAGTGCTTTTTAATACTCCTATTTACGTAATCTGTAGATATTTAGCTTCGATTACGTGTCTCTAACCTGATTGTGTAGCAAAATCTGTGGCTTTAAATTGACATACTTAGCCATATTTTTCAACTGGGACAATGACGCCATGGTGGAGAACTGAGGCAAAATGAAGTGTAATACAAATGCATACTTTTGTGTCTCGTTTCCGCTGGTTGTCCTGGGTGTCAGTGGCCGAGAAGAGAGAGACCGACACAGGGAATATAGGATACACGAGTGTGCGGGTACAGAGCCTGAGGTGACCAGCCAGTGGGACAGCAGAAACTAGAAACACTAAGCTAGATTAGAACAAGATATATATTTCGAAGAAATAGTACAATACTTAACTTCGTTAACTGAAGACTAGTGGAATGCAGATACATAGTTAAACTAGGTAGAGACCTGCCTACTGATGAGAGACCGTTCTAGTGCCTGTCTTCTTCCCAAGTGGCCGGGTGGCCGGTGTAGTTCAGTGGTGGCCACGAGCGGGATTGCAGCAGAGGGCGCTCGTGGCTGACCTCGTAGGCACGCCGCGCCGTGCTTGCATGGCGGCGCGCGGCGAAAGTACGTGGCACGCACTTCAGACTTGTGCGACACCACACATACATTTTGTGAAATGGGCACTTGCAGCATGTAGAGAATGTAGAAGGTTTAAAGTGCCAAAAACTATACCGGAATATTTGACTTTTGCGGTGTCTTAATCAAGCCTAAATTATAAAATGTAATTTTATTCCAATTTTACATCGACAAATACTTGAAGCCTTCTAAATGTCTAATACAGAACAGTGGTAAGTATAAATTACAACGGTTGTAACACTTATTTACTACTACTCACTCATAGTGTAAGTTTATCCTTGATTTTCAAATGTGTGGCGTCATTAGCCCGGAAACCAGGGTAATGGCGCCACTGCGTATACTTTCACAATATATTTTTAACAAACTTAACGAAATACGTCTGAAAAAATTATAATAAAGTAGTATTAGATGGTGAAGCTGTAGTATTATTCTTTACGAAAAAGACACACCTTTAATAAGGTAAAAAAAAAAAAAAAAATAGTTTCCCTTAAAGTGGCGCCATTCCCCTGGTCTCCCGTACCAATCTTTAAAGTCGCGTTATTGTTCAGGAAAAACATGCTTATAGAACGACGTTCTGCTGCTTGGTGGGGCGTGTATCAACTTTAGAGGCTTTAATTTCTCAGACTTGTAAATCGTGTTACGCTGCAGTCTGTGTTCGGCCATGAGTGTGAGTATGCATATGGTTCGTCTTAATTTATTTCAGCAGCGAATTGTATTGTCTTTGGTGCTGTGGTGAAGATTATGCTATCATTATTTATCTGACAGTGCTAAAAATCAACAAAATATTACTTTCGAAGTTAATATGACTCTAAACAAATGTGTGTTGTGCTTGAAAAAATATGACATAAACATTATAACTGTTCGGTCACAAATATTAAAGAACATTATTTTGTGTTTAGGGCATCGTATTAAAACATAAAATACTGAATTTTATTTTTTCCAAAGCGGATTTCATAATGTGGGACTGAAAGGGTTAACCCATTAGTAAGTATTGTCCACGATTAAGGACAGTTCGTTTGTCTGTCGTTATTACAAATGTATGCCACTCCAAACCAACAATAGGCTTTTTTGATGTAAAGTAAGCTTTCGTCAACAATTTGTACCATTGTTATCTCTTTGCTACAGTTATTTAGAGATGTGAGAGTAACGAAAAGATACGTATCCGTAACAGAAACCGTACTCGTTACAAATTCAGCCGAAACACTGACCTTGAATCTTGAAATAAATTTTAACTGTTTTTAGACAATTATACTACTCAGGAAAGGTTAATCACGGTCCATTTCGCTCATGATTGAAATAAAAGTGTTATACAAATTGATCAAATTTAGCGAGACCCACCCACGATCTCCTTTTCAAGTGTTGTCCCCCCACTTTACCTAGAGCAGAGCTTTCCAAACTGGGTGTCGCGACACCCTGGGGTGTCGCATAGTAGTATCAAGGGTGTCGCGAGACTAACAAATTCAGACTCTAAACAAAACAACTTGTCATAAAATATCACAAAATATCCTTCTCTTCATACTGCCCTGAAGACTCGCCTGCAGCCAATCATCCTTCTCTTCATTCAGTGCACCACAGATCACGTATTAAAGCAATGATCACGGTTGCCAAAATGTTCAAATGTTTGTATAGTCTATGGGACTTAACTACGGGGTCATCAGTCCCTAAACTTACAAACTACTTATGAACTACTTACGAACTAGGACGGCACAAATATCCATGCCCGAGGGGGGATTCGAACCCCCGACCGTAGTGGCCGTGCAGACCGTGACTGGAGCGCCTCAGTCTTCTCGGCCACCGCGGCCGGCTCAGGGTTGCCAACGAGGTCATGATAAAAACCACCGAAGTGACCGTAAAATTCCACCAAAAATCATCGAACTTTCCGAAGTTCCCATGCAAAAAAAACCACTGTCTATTCGTTTGTTCTTGGCCGATTGATTTGAAATTTGGATGCAACTATGCATTTTAAAGGGGGAGTTTTTATGTACCTGACTTATCTGTATACACACTAGACGGAAATACAAAAAATATTGTTTATTCAAAAGCACTTCAGTAAACATGTTATATATAAAAACAAACAATAATTACTTTGAGCCATTGCAATGCTTGTCGGGTACAGATAGCAAATTGTGAAATATTTGAACTTGAAAACAGAAAGTAATCCAGTCTGGAAAGGAGGTCAGCATCAGTCATACTATTGTCTTTATTTTATGTCAGAAGATCTAGATTTCAGCTATATCCCAATGTAATCACACCTGAGAAAAAAGAAAGTTAACAATGAAAGTACAGTCACATATTAAGTGTCTGCAATGTTCAGTCATTTTCACAAGAAGAAAAATCTGATAAAGTGCTGTAGCAACAAATACATACCATTAACACAATGTCAGTTCATCGTCCTCGACTTCATCACCATCATCTTCGACAGGCTCGGCGCGCGAAGTATATGCAGCTGTAGTCATATTAGAGATATCTTTTAAAACATTGTCAGGAAATTCATGATCTCGACAGCATTTCACCAATCTTCTTAAGGCTGCAGGATGGTCAGAATGGCATTAATCATTATGTTCCCCATCCTATTTCTAAGTCTCGTCTTCACGAAATTTAGCTGACTGAATGCCCACTCTACTTCGGCGTTTGACCATGGCAATACTAGTAAACACCTGGCAAGATTACAGAGTTCTTGAAAGGGATTTTCGCTATTCGTATCTTTGTATTGTAACACTTCACTCCAGAATGATACAGTTTTGTTAACATTTTTCCACTCAATTAAATTTAACTTAGCCCACTGAAGTTCAATTTTCGACGTGTCTTCGGGAGGAAAATGCATCAGTTCTGAAAGGGGGACGATTGACTCTTTATGCACTTTCAAACAGTTTTCTGGTGCTAGGTTGGAGATCTTGCTCAAAACTTCTACATTTGATGGCAAGCGCTGTTGCAGCTGTGTTACAAGAGCTACTAAAAATTCCACACATCTTTCTCCGAGGACAGCTTCTATTTTCGATGACACAACTTCCGACTTTTTTAGTTCCTCCAGTTTTTTTTCTCGGCGTCGTAACCTAAATATGGTTTAGGATCAAGAAATTTTGTGACGCTTTCCCTTAACAAATCTGCTCTACAGCCAGGAGGAACTACTCTCTTGGCTAAACCCTGAGTTAAAAGGATGAGATCATTAAGCAGTTTACTGGGATCGGCAGACAGCTTGAAACGCTTAGTTAACACGTTGCACCTCACACAGCACCGGCTTTAAGAATAACAAATAAAATTCATTTGTCTCATCTTTCTACATTTGATACAACATTTCAGCTGTGTAACACCTTTCACTATTTCTCACAGTTTGAAAATGAGTCTTTAGTTCCAAATACTGTGAAAGAACGCGTCTTACTGCCAGTTCAATTGATAGCCATCTTGTCGTGGAGACCCGAACAAGTCTGAGCGGGTCAGCACCTTCGTTAATTGTTCTGAACAGGGTGTTATACAGTTTTCTGACGAGTACTTGACTATGAAAACCAATTGTATGATTTACTAATCATAAATTCTAAGGTTCTAGGTAATGTATCAGTAGCTGCAGCAGACACAGCCAGTTGTAAGGAATGGCAAACACATTTAACCAAAATAAGATGACCTACATCTGCTTTAAATTTTTGGTAAATCCCATTGTTGATCCCTACATTAGCAGAAGCATTATCTGTTCCCAAACCTCTAAATTTCTTTTCATTCAGTCCATAATCAGAAATAGCTAATTTTATGACCTTCACAATTGAATCTGCATCGCCTGATTCCAACTTATACAAACCCAAAAATTTCGATACTATCTTCTTTTGAGTCTCAGAAAAATAAATGATGCACAACCTCAACTGTTTGTTCACTCCTATATCGGTTTATTCATCAGCTAATAGACTGTAAGGCCTTGATGCAACATATTTTTTAAGTTCTTCCTTAAAGTAAGAAAACATGAGATTTTTTTATTAATGCACTGCATTTTGCGCGGTGAAGTTTTAACTTAGATGAACCACTCATGAAACCACTACTACACAAATCAATAAGATGATCGACACTACGGATCGCACAGTGACACACTGTAAATAACGCACAAGCAGCTTTAGCTCTTGCTTGATTCAGATCAACACTTGCACTCGGGAAATCAACTTTTCTTTGTGTCTGAGACTGAAACGGTTCAGCGGCACGCGCGTGTTTCTTGGATTTTTGATGGTCTATAAGATCAGCATATCTTGCCTTCAGATTAGTACCACAGTAACGACAACGAGCAACTGTGTTGTCACCTGGCACTTCTAAAATCCAGTTCTTTATTTCCGGGTCATTTTCCAACCAGTCCGAAACTTTTGCGGTTCGTTCGTTCAAGCAGCTGCAAATTGCCAGATTCCAGCAAACTGCGCATGCGCAGAGCTGCTGCTGATACTCGATAACTGCTCTTCCCATGCGCAGTTTGCTGGAACTGGCAGCTGCTTAAACGAACCTTCACTGTAGTCTGCTTTCCTTCTCAAAAAGCTTCACCTGAGCGTTTTTTAATGGATTTATCAAAGCCACGTCACCCTCGGTAGCGTTTCTTACAATTAAATGTCAATCAATGACACACTGGCTATAAAAGCTGTCACAGATTTTAAAAGCAGTCACAATTGTCCACTGACAAAAACTATTCATTAACGATGTTTAGTATGGAGTATCGTCGGATGATTAACGGGGAGTAGTACTTTAAATGCAGTCATCGTTGGTTCGAACCTTGGTATCTATACCAATAATAAATCTGTAAATGTAGGCCTGTCGCTGTTCCTTTAAATCTTCAAAACTACTGGACGAATCTTCATGCGGTTTTCACAGAAAACATGGGAAAAGTTTGGATCAACATATAGGCATAATTTTATCAAAATCAGATCACGGAAACAAAAGATATCGTAAATTTATCTGTTTTCTGTAACCGCCATGTCTGTTTGTTCAACTTATCTCGGAAACTAATTCACCAAATTGCATGGGGTTTTCACAGGTAACTCGAGCGTAACTCGGGGTAACATATAGACTTCGTTTCATAAAATTCGGATCACGGAAAAAAAGAATATCGTAATTTGAAATTTTTTATCTACAACCGTCATGTCTGTCTGTCTCTTTGAACACGTTTATCTCCAAAACTAATTAACGAATTTTCATGGGGTTTTCACACGTAACTTGAGCATATCGTGCGGTTTCATAACGGCTTCAATAATTAAAATCGGATCAGAGAAAATGAAGATACCATAATATAAGCATTTGTTTAAAAGCCGTCGTGTACGTCTTTTTGTATAAGGTAATCTCCATAAGGACTACACGACCTTTCATGGGTTTCCACAGGTAAATTGGAAATAGTTTGGAGAGTAACATAGGCTACATTTCATCAAAATCGGATCAGAGGAAGGAAATATAACGTAATTTGAAGTTTTTTGTGTATACTATACTTATAAGTATGTTGTAGTTCAGCAAATCTCCAATAATATTATACGAACTTTCGTGGGTTTTCATAGGTCAACTGAGAATACCTTGGGCCAACATATAAGCTTCGTTTCATCAAAATCAGATCAGGGAAAGAAGAGATATCGTAATTTTTAGTTTCTGGTGTATGCTGTGCTTGAATTGCAGCGTAGTATAACAAAGATCCGATAGAGGCGCTGCTACATAGCATACCAAATAATTAATAGATGGGAGATGCTGCGTTAGAATCCTTCTTGAAAAATTAGTCATGTACGAGGGGAATAATTCTTTATGTTGATTTTGAAATAAATAATTGTTGTTTCAATAAATTAATGATCACCCTAAAGCTAAAATTTCTTTGCCAACGTTAACATACCAAACCGCTGCCACTGCAAGTAAAATTTAACCCAGGTACGACAAAAAAAAAAAAAAAAAAAAAAAAAAAAATTGTTTACTAGCTGCATCCCGCATGCCTTGCAAATGGCATGGAGAGAAAAATAGTGCTTCTTTTCACGGGTATCATTTGAATTTCAAACATAAGATGTTCATTCACGTCTATCAATGTTTTAATTTACTAATAATTCTTTGCAAGGAAAATCGAATTTATGTAGTTCCCTTTCTGATTTCGGTATATCCTCATTACATTTTAAGTGCTTTCTCTTGACGAATACTCGAAAACGCCATAGTACACGAAAGGACAAAGTGAGGCGACGTTAGTTACACAGTACACCAAATAACTAATTATGACGTTCTTGCGTTTTTTCATTCCCATAACTATGGTGTAATATACTACAAGAAGGGGTACATTTTTACTTACGACGGCAACCTTGTGTGCTGATGTTGGCAACGGCCGTTGAATGCTTTTTCAAAAATCAGTCACGTAGAATGAGGTGAATAATTATTTAAATTCACGATGAAATAAATAATTTATGCTGTTCTGGTCAGTAAATTAATCATCCTCCTATAGCGAATAGTTTGTTGCCAACGATAGCAAACTAAAACGCTGCCACTGCAAGTAAAATTTAATCTGGTAGGACAAGAATTTTTTTTCTTCCTAGCTGTATCCCATATGCTTTGCAGTATTATGGAAAGAAAAGAAGTGTACTAAATGGTACATAGAGTAGAAATATCTATGAGTGAACATTGCGTTCTGTGCATCTCCTTAACATTAAGATGGAATTACCACGTGATATTGAGACAAATCCACTCTTCCCACACATTTATTTGCTCTTGCGATTGGTTTGTACCGCATTGGCTGCAAAGAAGCCCCACCTCCTTTTTGCGGAGCAACCACATTACATGAACATCTAAATACATATGTCACAGAAGCAACAAGGAAGTTGAGGAAGCGCCGCTAAAGGGGCCATTTACACATAGTCATCCGTCTTAACCGAACACAAAAAGGACCAAGATAAAGTCAGCGATTAGCAGATTTCTCCCAATATCACAAGACATTTCCATCTTATTGTTGAGTACACAAAATCTGTTTGCGCATCTGAATGCTCAATCCAGAGATATTTCTGCTCTGTGCCTGCCACCAGAGATAATATACACACATGAGCCACAATCTCATAAGAAACATTTCTGCTTTCTTAATTGTTCGGTACAATATTGTGATTAAATTTTGTAATTACTTACTTTGGGTATGGACTACAGTAAGATAGAGAAAGACATCTTCTTTTGCAGAGACAACTGTACTTATAATCCGGATTCTGAATATATAGTTCCCTTACACAAGGTCGATTTCAACTTCGTGCTTTAATTCAAATGTTCAAATGTTTGTTAAGCTTAAGGGACTTAACTGCGGGGTCATCAGTCCCTAAACTTACAAACTACTTACGAACGATCTTATACTATAGACGACACAAACATCCATGACCGAGGGGGGGATTCGAACCCCCGACCGAAGCGGCCGTGCAGACTGTGACTGGCGCGCCAAAGACCGCTCGGCCACCGCGGCCGGCCGTGCTTTAATACGTGGGGACATTTATTAGCTGAAAGAGTGGCTGACACAGTGAATTTCCTGGAAATGCTATATTTAATGGAAAGTTGTATACAGACGATCAGCTGACGCAATTCCTTCAACGATCACCCAGACTTACTTTATCGCACATTGACACCACCATGACGTCGTATTTAAACAGACATGAACTGCTCTGTTGATTTAATTACCAGACTTTCAGCATTCTTTGAGTTTTCGATAATAGGGAGCACTGCATACAGAATAACTACATTGTCCCCAGCGCAACACTGCAATAAACTAATAATTCACCATGCACTTACTGTGAGAGATAAACAATTTAGTACTACACCATAGAACCAATACATGGTGCTGTTATTATACATCTCAACGATAGAAGTGTTTTCAGAAATTTACTCCAAACAGACAATTACACACCTCAGTTTTAACTTTGTGAACACAAGCTAATATTACCGAGCGAGGTGGTGCAGCGGTAACGCTGGACTCGCATTCGGAAAATTGGTGGTTCAAATCCATCTCCGGCCATCCAGATTTAGGTCTTCCGTGATTTCTCTAAATCACTCCAGGCAAATGCCGGGATGGTTCCTTTCAAAGGACACGGCCGATATCCTTCCCCATCCTTACTCAAAACTCCGAGCATAAGCTCCGTCTCTAATGACTAAGCTGTCGACCGGACGTTAAACCATAAGCTTTCTTCCTTCCTTCCAACCTAACATTGAATTAACATCGTTCCGGAGTTTGTACTTAAATTAATTTCACTTTGGTATGAAAAACCTTATGAACACTCATCGTTTACGACAGTGATTTCTACTTACATTTGGCATCTTGGATAGGATAACTGAGCTTATTGACAGAGCGATCAAACAAGGAATCTGTTTTTGCTGACCTAGATTCGGAACCCTAATAAACAATGATATACACAGGTCCCTCTTTAACAACCGTTGCGAAGCACGGGCATATAAGCTAGTGCGTTAATATTTTTTCTCTCAGTTTCCTGTATGTAAGAGATTCTGGGACCAGAAATGACATTCATATTGTTACTTGTCACAAATATTTATCCATTTTTTCCGAATATGTCGGGACTTCCGAGGTCGTGGTGGAGCAAGAACCTAACAATAGAACTTAATAATTCATCACGTGTCATAAATACATCCTCTTTATTTTTGAATATAATGTGATAATATTGAACTGAAAGGGAACAGCCACTGTGCTGTCTAAATCAGAAATCCGAGCAGCTAATTTCCACATGCCGATTTCAATCGATGCAGCAAACAACCTAAGAGAGCTACTTAGATTTTCCCCTAAATCGTTTATGTAAATAAGGAACATCAGAGGACCAATAACACTACCCTGTGGAACGCCCGATATCACCACTGTTTTAGTCGATGCCTTACTATCTTGAAGACGTAATCAAGGAAAGCTGTAATGGAAGCAGAGGAGTTCGTTTTGGGGAACGGCGAGTAGAGTTTGTTAGATTTGCAGACGACATGGTTGTGATGGCAGAAAGTGCAAATGAGATGGAACAAATGTTAGATTAGAAGAATATGGAATGAAGATTAACAAGAAGAAAACAAAAAGCATGGTAATTGGAGGAAGGAACACAAAATGTCGTTTAAAATAGGGGGAGAAGAAATAGAGCAAGTGCATAGCTTCAAATACTTGGGAAGTATGATAACGGATTATATATACTGCACTGCAGAAATTAAGAAAAGAATTGCCAAGGGAAAAGAAGGTTTCAAAAGGAAACCGAGATTACTTTGCGGACCATCAAAGAAAGATCTGAGGAAAAGACTTGCCAAGTGTTATATCTGGAGTGTTGTGCTGTATGGTGCGGAGATCTGGACATTGAGGAAGGAAGATGAAAGAAGATTGGAGGCACTAGAGATATGGATAAGGAGGAGAATGGAACAAGTGATATGGGAAGACCGATTAAGGAATGAGGAAGTATTAAGAAGAGTTGGAGGAGAAAGAAACTTGCTGGAAGTCATTAGGAAAACAAAACGAAACTGGATTGGACATTGTTTACTGAAGGAAGGAATAGAAGTATTTCACTGTAATGTTTTTAAAGTAAACGCCTTTTGCTATTGCGAATGAAGGTTTTTATTTTTATATTTATAAGTCACCCATACGCGTTTCGCCTTTGTCTCAAGGCATCATCAGTGGATGTCAGCACCTGCTACTCCATGTCAGTCTCTTTCTGTCAGCCAGGTCGAAAGGTTATACTGTTTTCGGAAACACATCGCAGTTTTCTGGTTCCACTGTCACCTGCTGCCATACTGTGTCAACTGTTGACTCCCAACTGTGTAAACAGTTGACACAGCCTTGAGACAAAGGCGAAACGCGTATGGATGACTTATAAATATAAAAATAAAAACCTTCATTCGCAGTAGCAAATGGCGTTTACTTTAAAAACATTACAGTGAAATACAATTCAGCTGCTGCTCAAAATGGCCACTGCAAGCAACGTATTAAGGAATAGAAGGAATGCTGAAAGGAAAAAGAGGAAGAGGAAAGCCAAGATATCAAATGCTGGACAACATCCAAGGAAATAAATATGAAGAAATGAAAATTTTAGCTTTGGACAGAGAAAAGTGGAAGAGGATTAACCCACGAGAAGAAGAGGATCAACCCATGACAATACCTGCCGCAAGGCAGAATACATTTGATGATGATTATGATGATTACCATCGATTACTACAAATTGTGTCCTCTCTGACAGGAAATCCCCTATCCAGTCGCAAAATTTGGGGCAACCCATATCTATAAATGTGAATGTCTGTTCGGTGTACGTTTATCACGTCTGAACCACAAGACATAAAGAGCTAAAACTTTGTACAGTTACTAATGTCTACCCGGGGAAGGCTTAGGCACAGTTTTATAGCGATCTGATAGCTATTTAGTAATTTGAAGAATATAACGCGAAATGCGGAACAATAATTACTCTTTGAAAATTATATTTATTCTTTGAAAATGGTTTTATTGGTTGTATTGTTGCTTGAGGGTTGATAATGATAAAATGGTGGAATATATTGGGATGGAAAGTTATCGGTGTATATAAAATTCTACGTGACTGTGTGTGTTAACATTTCGCTCTGCAACGAAAACTACAGAACGCAAACGAATGGTCTGTGTGTAATTGTTGTCCGAAGTCTCCCGTTGTACACCATAGCAGTTCCATGGCGATAGCTATAAGGGGGTGGAAGATATGGTGGTTGAAGGTCGTCAAATTATAAAAAAAATTGGGACTGGAGGCCAGCGATGACGTCTGCGAGTCTATAGCAAGGAGGTTACGTACAGCGAAACGTGATGCCACAGATCATATCCTTGGTTTATGCGTGCTAGAACGTCTTCAGCATACGAATAAGGAAATATAAGAATAAATAAATAAAGGAGTAAAACAGAAATTCCTTTTAATACATCTCTTTAAAAAAATCGATTTGACGTTTCGCGATTACATCAAGTGATCGATCTGTGATATTATTACTATAATTATTGTTGAATTTCGTAATTGGATTCTTCGAAACAAGTGCATTTTACGTGTGATTTGATCTAGACTACCTACTTTTCTGATAAACGGTAAGTGCATAGACTTCTGCAATTTGATAGGAATATTTTTCAGTTCCGCTTTATCAGCGACATTTTCTGAAAAATGAGTGAAACTAATTACATTAATTGTTATTTAAATTTCGTTTGAAATTTCCTGGCAGATTAAAATTGTATGCCGGAAGCGGGACTCGAACCTGGGACCTTTGCCTTTCGCGGGCAACCGCACTACCGTCTGTGCTATCCCGACACGAGTCACGATGCCGCCTCACAAATTTACTTCCGCCAGTACCTCGCCTCCTACTTTCCAAACCTCACAGAAGCTCTCCTGCGAACCATGCAAGAGTAGCACTCCTGGAAGAAAGGGTATGGTGGAGACATGGCTTAGCCACAGCCTAAGGGATATTTCCAGAATGAAACTTTCACTCTGCAGCGGAGTGTGCGCTGATATGAAACTTCCTGGCAGATTAAAATTGTGCGCCGGAACCGGGACTCGAACCTGGGACCTTTGCCTTTCGCGGGCAAGCGCACTACCGACTGAGCTATCCCGACGCGACTCACGATGCCACCTCACAACTTTACTTCCGCCAGTACCTCGCCTCCTACTTTCCAAACTTCACAGAAGCTCTCCTGCGAACCATCCAAGACTAGCACTCCTGGAAGAAAGGATATGGTGGAGACATGGCTTAGCAACGACCTAAGGGATGTTTCCACAATAAAACTTTCACTCTGAAGCGGAGTGTGCGCTGACATGAAACTTCCTGGCAGATTAAAATTGCGTGCCGGAACCGGGACTCGAACCTGGTTCGATTACCGTTTCCGGCACACAATTTTAATCTGCCAGAAAGTTTCATATCAGCGCACACTCCGCTGCAGAGTGAAAGTTTCATTCTGTAAATTTCGTTTCTTATATACCACTCCCATGAACCACAGACATTGCCGAGGTGGGGTGGCTTGCGTGCCTCAACGATACAGATAGCCGTACCGTAGGTGCAACCACAGCGGAGGGGTATCTGTGGAGAGGCCAGACAAACGTGTGGTTCCTGAAGAGGGGCAGCAGCCTTTGCAGTAGTTACAGGGGCAACAGTCTGGATGATTGACTGAGGTGGCCTTGTAACATCAGCTAACATGGCTTTGCCGTGCAGTTACAGCGAACGGCTGAAAGCAAGGGGAAACTACAGTCGTTACTTCTCCCTAGGACATGCAGCTCTACTGTATGACTATATGATGGCGTCTTCTTGGGTTAAATATTCCGGAGGTAAAATAGTCCCCCATTCGGATCTCCGGGCGGGGACTACTCAGGAGGATATGATCATCAGGAAAGACAATACTTGCATTCTATGGGTCGGAGCGTGGAATGTTAGATCCCTTAATCGAGTAGGAAAATTAGAAAATTTGAATAGGGAAATGGATAGGTTGAAGTTAGATATAGTGGGGATTAGTGAAGTTCGGTGGCAGGATGAACAGGATTTCTGGTCAGGTGAGTACAGGATTATAGATACAAAATCAATTGGGGTATCACAGGAGTAGGATTGATAATGAATAAGAAAATAGGAATACGGGTAAACTACTATGACCAGCACAGTGATCGCATTATCGTTGTCAAGATAGATACGAAGCCAACACCGACTACAGTAGTACAGGTTTATATGCCAACTATCTCTGCCGATGATGAGGAAATCGAAGAAATATATGAGGAGCTAAAGGAAATTATTCAGACAATTAAAGGAGAGGAAAACGTAATTGTTATGGGAGACTGGAATTCGGTAGTAGGACAAGGAAGGGAAGGGAAGATAGTAGGTGAATATGGTCTGGGCCTTAGGAATGAAAGAGGAAGCCGCCTGGTAGAATTTTGCACTGAACATAATTTAGTTATAACAAACACCTGCTTCAAGAATCACAAAAGAAGATTGTATACGTGGAAGAGACCAGGAGACACCGGGAGATACCAGATATATTTTATAATGGTAAGACATAGATTTCGGAACCAGGTTTTACAGTGTATGACATACCCAGGGGCAGATATAGACTCTGACCATAACTTGTTGGTTATGAACTGTAGACTGAAACTGAAGAAACTACAAAAAGGTAGGAAAATAAGGAGATGGGACCTGAATAAATTGAAGGAACCTGAGGTTCTTAAGAATTTCAGAGGGAGCTTTAGGCAACAATTGACAGAAACAGGGGAAAATAAAACAGTAGACGAGGAATGGGTAAAATTGAGAGATGAAATAGTGAAGGTAGCAGAGGACAAAGAAGGGAAAGCTGAAAGGTGGAAAGAGTATATAGAGAAGCTCTACAAAGGAAATGAACTTCGAGACAATATTGTAGGAAGGGAAGAGGATGTTGATGAAGATGAAATAGGAGATACTGTTCTGAGAGAAGAATTTGACAGAGCCCTGAAAGACCTAAGTCGAAACAAGGCCCCTGGAGTAGATGATATTCCCTTAGAGCTACTGAAGTCTCTGAGAGAACCAGCCATGACAAAATTGTTTCACCTGGTGCGTAAGATGTATGAGACAGGCGAAGTACCCTCAGACTTTAAGAAAAATGTTATAATCCCCATTGCAAAGAAAGCAGGTGCAGACAGATGTGAAAACTACAGAACCATCAGTTTAATAAGTCATGGTTGCAAAATATTAACACGAATTATATACAGAAGGATGGAAAAGCTGGTAGAAGCCGACCTCGGGGAAGATCAGTTTGGGTTCAGGAGAAATGTAGGAACACGGGAGGCAGTACTCACTTTACGGCTTATCTTAGAAGATAGATTAAGAAAAGGCAAACCTACATTTCTAGCTTTTGTAGATTTGGAGAAGGCTTTTGACAATGTTGATTGGAATAAACTCTTTCAAGTTCTGAAGCAAGCAGGAGTAAAATATAGGGAGCGTAAGGTTATTTACAACTTGTACAAAAACCAGACAGCGGTTGTCAGAGTTGAAGGGCATGAAAGGGATGCAGTGGTTGGGAAGGGAGTGAGACAGGGTTGTAGCCTTTCTCCAATGTTATTCAATTTGTACATTGAACAAGCTATAAAGGAAAGCAAGGAGAAATTTGGCGAAGGAATAAAAGTTCAGCAATTGAACGGAATGGACAGTGTGCTGAAAAGTGCATATAAGATGAACATTAACAAGAAAAAAACTAGAGTAATGGAGTACAGTGTAAGAAAATCAGGTGATGCTGAAGGAATTAGATTAGGTAACGAAGCAATAAAGGAGGTAGATGAGTTTTGTTACTTGGGCAGTAAAATAACAAATGATGGTCGCAGTACAGAGGATATAAAATGCAGAATGGCAATGGAAAGAAAAGGTTTCTTGAAAAAGAGAAATTTGTTAACATCGAATATTGATTTAAGTCTAAGGATGTCCTTTCTGAAGGCATTTGTATGGAGTGTTGCCTTGTATGGGAGTTAAACATGGACGATAAACAGTGCGGAAAGGAAGAGGATAGAGGCTTTTGAAATATGGTGCTACAGAAAATGCTGAAGATTAGGTGGGTGGATCGCGTAACTAATGAGGAGGTACTAAACAGAATTGGGGAGAAAAGAAATTTCTCGCATACCTTGACTAAAAGAAGGGATAGATTGGTAGGACACATTCTTAGAAATCAAGGAATTGTGAATTTAGCATTGGAGGGAAGTGTGTGGGGAAAAATCGCAGAGGAAGGCCAAGAGATGGATACAGTAAGCAGATTCAGACAGATGTAGGTTGCCGTTCTTATGTGGAGATGAAGAGGCTTGCTCAGTATAGGATATTGTGGAGAGCTGCATCAAACCACTCTCCGGACTGAAGACCACAACAACATATATTCTCTAATCATGTTTTCAGAAAGAAGGAAATGGACAGAGAGAAGCATAGGATAACTACTAACTCAAGGCAGAAACAAATAAATAAATACCCGGGCAACGCCGGGTTTTCAGCAAGTATACCACAACCACGAAACCGACCAATGGAGACAGACTGACTACGGGAATAACGTGTAGAGGCGATGCAGTAGACCCACTCGCTCGAGCACTCAGCCGAGACAAGTAAGTCGGTCGTGTGTTAGGGGCTTTATGAAGACGCGTGCGGCGGGCGGACAGGCGGCCGTCGAGTGGCGGCCACCTGCTCCGATGACCTACTGGTTAGCGGCGGTGTCGTACAGCAACAGGAGGGCGAGGGGGGCGGCGCGTGCGCGCGAGTGTGGGGTGCGCGGCACGCACGCGGCTGTGGGAGCGCCACGCGGCCGCCACGTGTGCGCCGCCACTAACAATAATTAGGGCCCGGCCACAGCGCCGACTGTCAGGCAGGCCAGCCTCAGGTGCCGCGGCGGACCCTGCGCTGACTCACTGCGGTCAGCCGGCCGCTCCCCACCTCCTGGCGCTGTCCTACTCGTCGCAGGGAAAAATTTCTCTCTACATCGCAAGCGGCCACAACTGCATTACCTTTGGCGAACAAACCTACCAACAGATCAGGGGGACAGCTATGTGAACCAGTTTGGTCCCATCCTTGGCGAATCTTATCCTGGAGGAGGAATTCCCTAAGACCCAGCAGCTACACAACCTACCTTGACATAAAACTTCCTAGCAGATTAAAATTGTGTGCCGGAACCCTGACTCGAACGGGGGACCTTTGCCTTTCGCGGGCAAGCGCACTACCGACTGTGCTATCCCGACACCACTCACGATGCCGCCTCACAACTCTACTTCCGCCAGTACCTCGCCTCCTACTTTCCAAACTTCACAGAAGTTCTCCTGCGAAACTTGCAAGACTAGCACTCCTGGAAGAAAGGATATGGTGGAGACAGGAAGTTTCATATCAGCGCACACTCCGCTGCAGGGTGAAAGTTTCATTCTCGAAACATCCCTTAGGCTGTGGCTAGCTATGTCTCCACCACATCCCTTCTTCCAGGAGAGCTAGTATTGCAAGTTTCGCAGGAGAACTTCTGTGAAGTTTGGAAAGTAGGAGGCGAGGTACTGGCGGAAGTAGAGTTGTGAGGCGGCATCGTCAGTCGTGTCGAGATAGCACAGTCGGTAGTGCGCTTGCCCCCGAAAGGCAAAGGTCCCAGGTTCGAGTCCTGGTTCCAGCATACAATTGTAATCTGCCAGGAAGTTTCATATCAGCGCAAACTCCGCTGCAGAGTGAAAGTTTCATTCCTTGACATAGTTTCACAGATGGCATTTTTGTGGTCTTGACTCGTGGTGAAGAGAATCTTCTGAGCTTCTTTCGAGACCTTGCAGTAAGTCAAATCTCACTCTGAAAAACTCGCACAGTGCAATAAAATCACATAAAAAATAGGATTGACGTGTTCTACGGCCCACTATAGATTTGTAGTTTTATAAGTTTTTGCAAACAATTTGGACCAAAAAAATAATCTAAATAGTAAAAAAAGTAATGTCTCAAACCCTTTTACAAGAAAAAAAAAAAAAAAATTGGGTAGTGGCGGGCTCTGAACCACAGACCTTCAGCGTCACAGTCCAACGCATTGCCCACTACGCTACGGCTAACAGGAGTTGCGTTCTTTACTCTCGTACTACTGATGTCCGTTGTTAACTGATGCTAATGTGGCATTTTTAGACACTAGATTATCATTTTTCGTACGAAGAACGACGTGTTTTTGTTAATTCTTCAGTGCGCCGTTGCTTTGAAATAACAACGTGTACGTTGTAATAAGAAAATCATCAAATACGCAACGCAAGGTGCCGTATGCCAGAGAGAGTTCTGGGCGTGGAATGTCACGTGACAACTACGAAAGGCTGGTTTTCGTAAAATCAATGGAGGGTGTCAAATCTCCGTTATTTTTGCAAATATCTCTGCAAGATATGAAAAAAAAAAAAACATAATAGAGCAAAGTGGTAGAGAATTTTCCCCTCTACCAATTAGGTTATTCAATTTTAGTGTCAGATGAACGGTTCGTTTGAAATTACAATTATATTACAAACGGCTTTTTTTGGTATTACTGCCGTATTTTTTGTCCGAAAAATTTGAAAAAGGAAGATTCTGGTCTCGGGCGGCCTACAATTATGTCTGTAAAATTTGGTGCTGATCGGTTGAACGGTTCGTCTTAAAAAGTGGGAACACGTTACGGACAGACAGACGGACAGACAGACAGACATACACCCCAAAATCACCGTTATTTCTGCAAGTATCTCTGAAACGATGCGAGATATGAAAAATCATACGAGAGCAAAGTTGTAGAGAATGTTCTCCTCTACAAATTCGGTTATTCAATTTTCGTGTCAGATGAATTGTTAAGCCGTTATTTTCATTTAAATTTCGAGCTGTCAAAAAATCGCAAAGACCCAGTTTTAGTGTTACTACTGTAACCTAGTGGGCCAATTTGTCTACATCGCAAGCGGCCACAACTGCTTTACCTTTGGCGACCAAACCTACCAACAAATCAAGGGGACAGCTATGGGTACCAGTTTGGCCCCATCCTAGGTGAACCTTTTCCTTCAAGAGGCATTCCCTAAGACCCAACCTATCTTGTCATAGTTTCACAGATGGCGTTTTTGTGGTGTGGACAAGACTTGTGCATAATAGTTCGCGATCAGGAGCGCTCACTTCAGTTCGCGACTCTGCCGCGAACTAGTTCGTTCTTTTAGTTCGTCCGCTCCCAGTGACGGCTGAGCGGCGTGGTCTGCGCATGCAGGTGGAGGGAGAAGTTCCCCCACCTAGCTGCTTCATGCGCTTGCTGCTTGAATCGCTAACGATATCACGCAAACCAAGAGAAGCAGTTTGTGGATAATTTCTCGCGTTTAAGTTTAGTTATCTCTGTATCTTGGTATTAAGGACTTCTGACTTTTGCTACCGCTACTAAAAGAGCTCTTTCTTTTGTTATGACAGTTTTTTTTTTAAATATAATGATCAGTGTTGCCCAAGCGTGTGCTATTATTCGTGATTTTGGGCAATTAGACATCAAATACTTAAGCAAATAAAACCAATTATTTACAACCTCGCCCCCCTCTCAACCAAGTTCCCACGTGCAGAAACGCATTTTTGTCTTGGGTGCTGGGCGAGTCCAATCCTTTGTTTCGGAAGGGCGGCCGCCTCAGTTGCATCGGAAGTTAAGCCAGTCCGGACGACCTCACAGAAATTGATTTTTTCTTAACAAATGAAATAGAAGAAATTTTTGATCTTCACGCTAGCGACATTGATGACAATGGGTTTCGACTTTACATTCTGACGACAGACAGTAAACTACAGTTTTGTAGCTAATTAATTCTACGCGGATTCTTTACTTTACAGTGTCAGAGTCGCTTATACGACGTTATCCTCAACATTATACCCCGCGAGCCAGCAACAGTTATCATGCAGGCGAGAGAAAATGGTTGATACATAATTTCTCGCATATAAATGCAAACAATGTTAAGTTTTGAATTCTCTTTACTTCTTTACACTATGGAATGAGGGTTATATTTAAACATTGCTGAATACCTTTGAAAAGAACATTTGTGGCAGTGAACTGTGAAACTACAGCTGAGCTGCATCTCAGCTCGAAATGACGGTAACTGGCAGAAGGGAATCACACGATTCTGTGTGCTCTCGCGTCCTCTCGCTGTTCCCCGTGTCTTCGGAAAAGGAGCGGACGAACTGGGAGGCGAAGGATCCGCGAACTAGTTCGCGTAGTTCGCCTGTGGGAGCACTCTTCCGAACTAGTTCCTTCGCGAACTACACAAGACTAGTAGGAGTCGTGTGCACCGCTGGAGCTTCGAGGTCGTCCCCCCCCCCCCCCCATTCACCCTAAAATAGCTGTTAACCTATTTGTTAATAAAAGACAAGAATTTAATATACCCACAGTTGTTTAGATTGTTACTTATATTGGGTCTCATACTTGGTCACGCGGTAAGGCGGAGTGGGGTGTGGGGCGGCAAGTACTCTGTTTCCCCATAAAGCTCTGTATAGGGAAAGTATGGCCATCCTTTTCCGCGCCGCTTGCCGCCGTCTGCAGCTCGTGATTGGCTGAAATCCAGTCACGTGGTTCTTTCCGCCATCTTGGTCCTATACGTTGCTTGGCTGCCATGCAAACCTTGTGAATATTCGTATGTTTTGGTTTGAATAATGTCACAGTGTTGTACTTTTGGGTGTTTTTAAGAAGCGAAGAAGGGAGGTAAACATTATAGTACTTCCATTAGGTATCAGAAATGCACGTAGATGAACAGCCTGGCTGATGAAAGTCGTCAGAGAAAACTAGGAGTCCAGAAAAGAACTTCGGTTCTTGTGCTGTGATTTTAATTCATAATGTAAATTAATAGATTAAAGATTTACTGACGAATGGATCACGCAGCAGATAGCTGTATATTTTTAACTTTAGTAAATTTGTGAAGAAAATTCGTGCACAATGTCGTGAGGTTAAATTATTCACGCGTCGTTGATTTTATCTGCAGGTAGTTGTGAGTGAACTAGATTGCCGTTTAGATATGAAATTAACATATAGTTCCTAAAAAAGCTTCTCATTAGTTTTCATGTGTTAGAGTGTGTCATAACAGGAAACAAAGAATTGAAACAAGACAAATATTAGGCATTCAAATGTAATTGGCGTTGTAAAGACACCTTTAATTTCTGTTTCTGGTAAAGGACAAGTAGTGGGTATCTCCTTGCATTTTTCGTAGTTCATGTAAGATATAAGTACATAATACCCAAGAAAATACTCATCAAAGACTTTTCCATGATCTCAAATTGTTTTCTTAATTTACACTATGCTCCATTGATGACATGTTCGCGGACTATTGACATATTTGAGTACTGTACAGGTCAGTATGAATTTTAGTTGAAATCTTTAGATATAGAGCCACAAACCAGTTTTCTTAAATTCGGACCATAAGTATTCCGTAGAGCAGCTACGCGAAGTTCCCGCATCTGTCCGTCGGATATAACAGCCTGTATCTCGAGAATGAAAAGAGTTATCGTTCTGCTCTGAACCTTAAATAAAATTCCGATATCTTACCTACATTTCGTCCGCAGCATTGTATGAGGTAAAATCAACCATACGCAAAGTCTACGCAATGCGACTTTTCCTCTGCAAACTCGTCAAAATTTTGCGCAGTAGTTTACTTAATTTGATGTAGCACGGAAACTATACATAATAATGAATAGAAAATCAGTTCATTATCGAGCTAATATATCACACTGTAACATGTGAAAAAATTAAACTCTTCCTTTTAATAGTTTCCTCAAAATCGGTTGATAAGTATTGTTAAGCGCTGGGAACGTTGCAGCGGTCGGTGCGTAAGCAGCAGCGGAATAGGCCCATCATGGCTGCCACTGGCAGGCTGGCCATACTTTCCCTATACAGAGCTTTAGTTTCCCCAGGTGTCGGAGAGCCTATATAGCCGGCCGCGGTGGCCGAGGTGACTGAGGCGCTCCAGTCACGGTCAGCACGGCCACTACGGTCGGGGGTTCGAATCCCCCCTCGCGCATGGATATTTGTGCCGTCCTAGTTCGTAAGTAGTTCATAAGTAGTTTGTAAGTTTAGGGACTGATGACCCCGTAGTTAAGTCCCATAAGCTTAACAAACATTTTTTTGAGAGCCTATATATAGGGGAGAGATTGTCACAATGACGCACGGATTGGGCTGGAAATCATTAAAAGAAAGACGTCATTCGTTGCGGCGAGATTCATTTGCGAAATTTCTGTTACCGACTTTGTCTTCCGAATGCGAACATATTTTGTTGGCACCGTCTACGGAGGGAGACGATAACATCTTAATAAAATAAGATAAATGAGATCGGAAACGGAAAGATTCAGATGTTCCTTTTTCATGCACGCTATTATAAAATGAAACGGTAGAGAAATATTAAAGACACGCACTGAAATATGATTAAAAAAAATGTTCAAATGTTTGTTAAGCTTAGGGGACTTAACTACGGGGTTATCAGTTCCTAAACTTACAAACTACTTATGAACTACTTACGAACTAGGACGGCACAAATATCCATGCCCGAGAGGGGATTCGAATCCCCGACCGTAGTGGCCGTGCTGACCGTGACTGGAGCGCCTCAGTCACCTCTGCCACCGCGGCCGGCGAAATATGATTAGCGCAGTATTTATGTAGATCTAGAAGTACTACAGTAGCACATGTAACTTTTTTGACAGCTGACAACGAACTAAAATAATACAGAATGTGACTAACAAGGGAATGGTCAGACTTGTCATGTCGAAACCTGTGTTGCTATTTTTACCACTGTGAGTTAACATTGAAGGAAGTCTGTATGCAGACTGTTAGCTGCTGAAATGACTTGGAAGTCTGTAAAATCTTTTCTGAAGTTTGTCATTACTGTCGCATGATTTCCGCGCTTATAACTGCCTGTTATAACCTCTCTCGCTACTTACACCAACGCCATCTAGGGACAAGGTGGCGTTAGCTACGCACCGCTCTCCTGCCACATCAGTGATAGAGCTGATTCGCACAGTGTAAGTTCAAATGTTTGTAAAGCTTATGGGACTTAACTACGGGGTCATCAGTCCCTAAACTTACAAACTACTTATGAACTACTTATGAACTCGGACGGCACAAATATCCATGCCCGAGGTGGGATTCGAACCCCCGACTGTAGTGGCCGTGCCAATGTAAGTGATCGTACGATAATTAATAAATACGATAATAATATATTGGTTGACAAATGTAGCTGATATGTTATCTACAACATTCTTTCCAAATAGCTATGAAATAGACACAACTACATATACGGTTTAGAATATGTCAAACTTTTATTTCTTGTAATTACCGCAAAAATGCGAAATATTGGTACAATGTTCAAAACATAGGTTTTTTGTGCACCAAGAACATACAAGCAAAGACGACATATGACAGCCCTGCGAATCAACAGACGTTGTTATACGTCCGTAGACAAAACTCGGCCGGTGTTAGGAACGAATAAGGTCTAATATCAGTATATGTCGAGGCGCGCCACGCTTATTTAATCACATTTTGAAACTGCGGGGAGGAAAACTGATAATGTATGACTGATTGCAACTTGAGAATATTGTTACGGTGATAGAAAACTGCAGTGATTTGCACACAATAATTTTATCTGTTAGTTTTCTGTAAAATGCCTTCTACTGGCGGAAGAATTCTCTGTCTAACGGTTAAATTACGTTCTTTGAGCCGGCTGGAATCTGAAGTATCTCTACTTCTTTGTCAGGGTGAGCTAGAAATACAGCTTTTAATGAATCAGAACTTTTATGATTTGACCATGAATCTAGAATGAGAAGAGAATTGTTTCCGCAGAACGGAAGAAAAGCATGACGCATAAAAAAGTGTAACATTATCATTTCCCATTGATAATGTAATTGAAGTTGCTGGTGTTGCTTTCGGAGATAATTGATGATGGTACGTGGCACTATCACTTTCTTCCGATTATTCGCCGTTTGTAGATTTGCAGTCTGCTATATCGAGTGTTTCAGTCGTTTCTAGGCACATGTCTGCGCTATTTACATGCTTGCTTAGAAGTTTAACTACTATGTCGCACGTCACATAATCTTCACGCGTGTTTTCTGTTGATTGCTTTATTTGGCGTCAGTGGTATATCTCCATGTCAAGCAGCAAAACATTTACAAAGTTTACCATCACCTGCGAGGGGAGATCGAATGTTCACCGTAAAGTAGCTTGCGGAGTATAGATGTAGATGTACAAATTATCTTTCACATCTCTAACCAGTTTCAGGACGGCATGTTTCGAAATACGTACCAGAAATGAAAAGAAAGTGCATGCCACAGAAACGAATATTCGTTTCCCCTTTCCACCAAAACCTTGCTACGATATTCCTCTTTAGTGAACGCCGCGATAAGACGGCCGCACCTCCCGACCATGCGCACAACGCTCACCATAACAACAGCTCGCGACTCGCCATTTCCAGGGGTGGCCAGCCGTAACCGCAAGCGCCAAGCAGGAAAAACAGCCATTTTCGTCAGCAGCTAACATTCTGCATACAGACTTCCTTCAGTGTTAACTAACAGTGCTAAAAAAATCAATACATGTTTTGGCATGACAAGTCTGACCATTCCCTTGTAAGATTAACAAGATACATTGCAGATGTGCTCGGCGACACAGTAAGGAAAAATTCGCTCGAATAGACCTAATAAAAACTTCGTTATTTGGAAGTATAATTTTGAAATCGTAATTAATACATCGAGAAAGGCCTAAGAGGCCTTTATCTGCGGCTTGTAAAATGGGTGGTTATGGCCTTACCAGCATTGTTGGTATAAAATATACAGGGTGTTTCACTAAGTGTGTTTGCCTCTGTAACCTATCAAGTAATAGGTGACGGGAATTTTTAATGCGGTAGGTCAACACAAGAAATGTTACACTTTCTGCGGAGCTATGAACATAGTTTATTGTATCATTTTCCAAAGAGTCACTGAGTCCACATCCCCAGATGATCTAAAACGGCGCATCGAGGACGCATGTCGCTCCGTCACACCGGCGATGTTACATCTCGACCGTAGAACCTTTCGACGGCGCATTGCATTATGCATTGAGGAACATGGACACACATTTGAACATCTCATGTAAAACAACTTTCCACCGCCATAACATCCATTACCCATCACACAGCCATGTGTTATGTACAGCGTGTGGTATCTGCCCCTAAAATTTTGAAGGGTTGTAGCTCCCAAACTAACAGTGATAGGAATGTAGTTTAATTGATTTGGACGCAGCTGGTTTCAACGATTCCAATGCACGATAGAAAAAAAACTATTGTTTCATTTAAAAAAATATATCTTTGTGCTGTAACTCTTTGGAAAATGATACAATAAACTAATGTTCATAGCTCCGCAGAAAGTGTAACATTTCTTGTGTTGATCTACCGCATTAAAATTTCCCGTCACGTATTATTTTATAAGTTACAGAGACAAACACACTTAGTGAAACACCCTGTATATATCTGAGAGTGGCTTGTGCGTGTTGGTTGCGGTCTCTAACACTAGATAAGTGAAAGAACAGTAATATTTGTTTTGAATTAAAGAGTATGTATTTCTCCTCTGCCTTGTGGAGCAAAATCACTGAGCGCTAAGTGACGCGGAGATCGGCATGGTTCGAGAGTGTCAGTCTGCGGAAGTGCAAAAAACGGACAGGACGACTGTGGCTGTAACTGAGATAAATTTTGAATTAAATACCGTTCATATATAAAAGATACCAGAATTAATAAAGCAGCCAGAAGAACTCATAGAAAAATCATGAAGCAAAATAAAACCGATTAAATATCGCCGTAGGCTCTCCATCGACAGAATTGAAATATTCACAGAAGACACCTCGCAGCACAGTTATTGAGAGGATGAAAAATGCAGAAGCGTCCGAAGTGCGCAGTTTATTGATGAGGGCAGACAAATTGCACCTCTGAGCGTTAATTGTAGCTTAACCGCTCTCGTCAGGTGTTTACGTTTCGCCGCGCCGACGTTGCCTCCGCAAGACAAATACTGTTGATGAGGCGAGGTCATAAAATGCCAAGCGTCGCGGTAAATTTCTAATAGCTAATTGAGCATTGTGAGGGAGAAAATTGGAGAGCGAAATTTTGAAGCGATGCATAAGTTACCAGGATGCGCTAAACTGAAGGGACCAACGTGATTATTAGCTACCGTCAAGAGGGAGGCATGAATTCCGGCTACTGGGGTTTCAGTTGGAAAGAAAGGAAGGAAAGAAACATGTATGTTTGCAGAAATTTCGGGTTTTCGTGACTGAAACGCACTTGACTGAAAATTCAGACTACTCGCATAAAAAACTTCTCTAATTATAAATTACACCCTGTGGAAACGATTATAGCAGGAAGGTGACTAGATAGATATGGCGGATTTTTTGTCGTAATTTTCAGGATATTTGTATGGAAAAATAAATTATAAAAGTCTCCCGGAAAAAATAGATTTTTTCTTTTGAAATAAACACCGTGACATACCGAGTGACATAAACGAATGTGGCGTAAGAAAATGGACAAAGCCCGAAACTATTGAGCATATAAATTAAAAAGCAGCTTTGGTTCAATATATGTGGTATATAAAATGTCATTCATGAAAAACTGAAACTTATCCTATGGCATTTATGTATGAACTCAATACCATAATTCACTAGTGAAATAATGGATATTCATAATTATTCGTTATGGTCCAGGAAAAGTTTCAGGAAAAACTAATTTTGGGATAATTATAAATGAAAGTCGGAAAATGCAGAAAAAATGTAAGATAATTATAAATGAAAGTCGGAAAATGCAGAAAAATGTAAAAATCGTAGTAAGTTCTGAATGGGCTCTATCTAAATGACGTTAGGAGTGACTTATTTGACAGATCACAAAGCAGACATATCAACGAGTATTTTTTGATCGAGAAGGTACGAATACTCCACAAGGTTCTGTAAGGAGCATGGCAGGGGTACTTTACAATACACTCTCCAATACCGTTTAAAAGATCGCCATGAAAACTGTCACATTCATGTATGTTCTCATAGAGAAGGCTTTTATACTCCACAAGTTACTGTTTGTTGGGTGGGAGGGGGCAGTGGCGGCTGGTGGGCTGTTTATTAGGAGGGGCGGCATGTGTCTTCAATTGTACACGACATTTTGTCCCTTCAGAACATTTCTTGGCAGAATATAGCATTAATTTTATTAGCTAGTTACGTAATTTAACCCTTCATCTAACACGACTTTTTCCTCCTATACCAAAATACGAACAAATTTACGCACAAATATGTCGTTTTTAATATTTTCTTCAGACAATGAAAACCTTTTAACTCCATTATATTAGATTTCACAACAGACCCAAAACTGTACCTTAAAATAATATAAAGTAAGAAGTAAATTCGTTGTGTGTGTAACTATATAAGTAAGTGTTCAGAGAACACAAATGCTTCGTCAGCGACAAACATATGTTACTAAAATTAGAAGACTGTCACCAACAAATATAGTAATACCATTGGTATGCTTATATATTGGTGTGTTTATATAAAGCAGGATTAAATTTCCTAGTGAAACTACTTTTGCTTTTGCACGCATTTTGTGTCTGTACACTGTTCAAATTAGGTCTCGCGTGGTCCTAAACTTTTTAATTCCAACTTTCCTTCAAAAGTCAATTTTTCACTACCAAATGTTAAAATGTAGTTAACGCTATTTATATTATTCATTCTAAATAGGGAACTAGAAAAACAGTTAGGGAATAACACGCACCTTCACACGCAGGGCACCTGTTAGAAACTGCCTGACCGGTCCGGTGCGCCTTTGTATTTGGCGCTCTTGGCGCGGACGCCGTCCTAAGCGGCCCGGTTCAGCACACTACCCCCGCCCAACCCCCACTACCCCCGCTCACTCCGGCGCCCGTTGCCAGCCTTTACAAGGCGCGGACGGATCGCGTAGAGTCCGACAGTCAGTCCATTCTGAAAACATTCGGTGAGCCTGGCTGGCAGACTACCTAGACTAAAAACATTGGTCATTCACTTACACGGGCTGCTGCTACACGAAAATTATTCAATTATATTTGTGATTAACGATTGGTACGTATTCCGTGTTGGATATTTTTGGGAGGGCGCCGCCCCAGAGTCCTCAAGGAGTAGCCGCCGCTGGGAGGGGGTACATTGCAGTGGATTTTGATGCTGTTAGAACGATCACTACAACTGGCAGCATTTCAACGATTCCCGTAAGAGCTCGAGCTCGGTGTGCATCCGGACTGGTCATCTTCGGTTATTTGCTTGTGCGTGTGTGTGTGTGTGTGTGTGTGTGTGTGTGTGTGTGTGTGTGTGTGTGCACCCGACTTATTTTTCTGTTCCACTCCCATATAGAAAGAGGGGGAAAAATGAATACGTATATGCATCCATACGAACCCTATTCTCTCTGATCTTATCTTTTTGGTCTTCACGCTAAATGTAGTTTGGCAGTAGTAGAATCTTTCTGCAGCCCACAAATTCCGACCCTATAAATTTCTTCAACCCGCCTCTAAACTGGCTCTATGCCTTGCTTTAAAACCGATCTGGAGCGGATCCCAAACACTCGAGCAATATTCACGATTGGGTCATACAAGCGTTTTATATGCGGTCTCCTATACAGACGAATCACACCTTCCCAAAATTATCCCAATAAACCGAAGTCGACCACCATCCCCACGACTTTTCTTATATGCTGGTTCCATATCATATCGTTGTGCAGCATTACGCCTAGATATTTCTGTCAAGCAGCACGCTACTAATGATGTATTCGGACACTACGAGATTGTTTCTCCTGCTCATTTGCATCACCTTACATTTTTCTACATTTAGCGCAAGTTGCCATAATAGAAATTTGGTCAAAGTCATCCTGCATCCTATTACAGTCATCAATGCCTCCGTTGCACAGTGGTAGAGTGCCAGACTATCAATCCAAAGTCGCTGGTTCGATCCCCACCAGGACCTATAATTTTTATCTGTCACTTTCCACTTCTTTCACCTCTGGCAGTATTGAAAATGTTCAAATGATTGTATAGTCTATGGGACTTAACTACGGGGCCATCAGTCCCTAAACTTACAAACTACTTATGAACTACTTACGAACTAGGACGGCACAAATATCCATGCCCAAGGGGGGATTCGAACCCTCGACCGTAGTGGCCGTGCAGACCGCGACTGGAGCGCCTTAGTCCCCTCGGCCACCGCGGCCGGCTGGCAGTATTGCTCATGTGAAAAATACCGAATAGCACTGTGGTTCGGAACCCACGTTAAACTGTAGGTCCCCCTATAACTGGCTGGGTAAGTCAGTTCGAAGGTCGGAGGAAGGCAACGGCATACCACCTCCAAAAAGGACCTTGCCTAGTTAAGCACTGTGGTGTTCAAACCAATCTTCGGATTGTTGACTGCTTTACCTATTTTTTACTTTCCTGTACAGCACACCATCATCAGCATATAGTCACATATTGCAACTCACTCTGTCCTTCAATCTGATTCCCTCACCTCCTGCAATTCTTAGAGCACATCCAGATCGTTTACACCACCTGCAGAATATATTTCAGTAATTCCACTGGTCCACCGCATCCTGGGCCTCAGCCACGCCTTCACCATTGCGTCCCTTCCTCCCTGCACCTTGACCCTCTCCACATCCTTTACCAGGGTAACTTTCGCCCCATCCTTCTTCCGGATGACGCCGTCCGTCCCGATATCTACCCATCCTGTCAGCCTTAATCCTTCCCCATAGATCCAACGCCCCTTCCTCCCCACTCCCTCCTCTTCCTTCCCCCCGCATGGCTTACACCTCCCTCCCTTTCCCCAAAGTCCTTAAGCACCTCCTTCTCTCCCTCTCCCTTCCCCCGCTACGTCACTGATGAATCAAAATTCTTGGCTTTCCAATGAAGTGACAGAATCGTTTGTTTGAATGCCTTCTCACAACTGTATGAACTATCGCACTAAAGTTTTCGCTCCAGTTGTCACAAGGTAAAAATGTCTGAACGACATGTTTCGGGCCTACATTATCCCATTCTCAAGTTCTTCAATATCTAAAATATATCTGCCCTAAGGCAACGTCAAATGTAAATGTGCAAATGCCGTAAATATTTTACGTTTGACGTTGCCTGAGAGCAGATATGTTTTAGAATTAAATATATTGAGAATGGGCTAATGTAGGCCCGAAACATGTCGTTCGGACATTTTTACATTGTGACAACTGGAGCGAAAACTTTAGTGCGTAGTGAGAGAAACTGAGTTAGAAAGATACCTGATTTTTTTTTTTTTTTTAATTTTATTTTGAGTGCGCTTGGCATCTCATTCTGCTGGGGCCTCAAAAGCTGGAAAGCTATTTTTTCAGACAGTACCGTGACTCTCGTCCTGGAGGGGCCTCCAATTCTTTTTTATAGTAATAAATGTATCTCCAAGTGGACAGGTGGAGGGGGGGCTCATTTTCCTTCGCCACCGCCCCGGGCCTCCAACAGCCTTAGTCCGCCACTGAACTGACTTGTAATGCGTCGACTAACCGACAACAATGCTTTCCCCGTCTGTTCCTAGACATGCACGACCCGCCGTCGTTCGTGCGTCGAACTATAGTCTACTGCGAAGTGTTCACATTATATCGTCCACCCCATGTGTCACGTTCCCGCCGGAGACGATCGCCGGAAGTCGAGTAGTGTGAGGTGGTGTGACGCACGCCCGTGCCCCCCTGTGTTTCGCTGTCGCGGGGCCCGGCAGTCGTGCGCCCGAAGCCATAACGAAAGAACCGGCGAAAGAGGGCGCAGCGGTGGGGCGGGTGTTTGCGCGGTGGCCGGGCACCTGCCGGGGCGGCCCCGGCCCCGCTGTTTGCAGAGGCTGGCGCGCCGCTCTGATGGGATTATAATGACGGCGGAAAGCAAATCCAGAGGAGCGCCATGAATATTTGACGGGTGGTCAAGTTCCCAGGGCACAATGCCGACGATAATTAAGGCAGCCGCGACATTAGCCGCCTAATGGCGGGCCGCGCCTGCGGTTTGCCGTCGCCCGCGGCCGCGGCCGGGCGCGATCCCAGCTCCATTACGTATCAACTGCGCGCCTTCCTCTCCTCCGGGACGCCGGCTGCGGCTGCGGCTCACCGCTACCTGCCGGCCTTCCCGCGCGTTTCCCGCCATCGCGACGAGCCGCAGCGCCGATTACTGCCACTGTGCGTGCGGGGGCGGCTGCGGTGGACGCCCGACCACTCTGTACTGACGCACTCACATACCATCACTACACGTCTGCATCTGCATCAATACTCCGCTAACCACATTTAAGCCAGTGGCGGCACGTACTATGTATTCACTGGTTCAGTGAACCCCCGGAATAAGCTTGTCGTGAAAAAACAGAGATTTCAGGACTGCCACGTTGCTTTCCAACAATAAAAGGACAATGCAACCTTGTTAATTTTATTAGATTAGTAGCTTTAACCCTCGGCTCCGCTCGCGTGTTGTTTGATTATGATACATAAGTTATCTTTCAGTAGTGTGTTGCCGGCCACAGTGGACGAGGGGACTGAGGCGCTCCAGTCACGGTCTGCACGGCCACTACGGTCGGGGGTTCGAATCCCCCCTAGGGCATGGATATTTGTGCCGTGGCCACTACGGTCGGGGGTTCGAATCCCCCCTAGGGCATGAATATTTGTGCCGTGGCCACTACGGTCAGGGGTACGAATTTGTGCTGTCCTAGTTCGTAAGTAGTTTGTAAGTTTAGGGACTGATGACCTCATAGTTAAGTCCCATAAGCTATACAAACATTTGAACATTTGAGTAGTGTGCTATGAGACTGGTCCCTCGAGATCCTGGAACGCCATGTCCTCCACCTTGCCCCGCCTTCTGCATCCCTTCCTATTCCCATCCCCCACACGGCTCCTCTATGACCTCATTCTCTTCCCCTGCTTTGTCCACTACATTGAGCACCTCCGTCTTCGTTTCCTCTGCTATAAACTGGATCCTCCTCACCCTGTTGTTCCATGCAACACAGTATCACCTCCATTTTTTGCCATGTTATGTGTTTGCCTAGTGCCTTAAGCGCTAATAGCCTGCTCCATCTGGGAAGTAAAATATCAACTAAAAAAAAAAAAAAAAAAAAAAAAAAAAAAAAAAAAAAAAAAAGAAAAGCGACTGCAGATTTTACATATATCTATCACGGGAATAATTGCCTAATCAATACCTAAATGATACCTTTTAAATTGTCTCTGGTAGCGGAATTCATTCTATACTCTATAGTTACGTGCAGTATACATAAGAAAAACAAAGGAAAAAATCAGTAAGCGGTGATAGCACAGTAGATTGTTGCAGTTCCTATTTTCGTACTGTAATTACTGTTTTGTTTTTAATTTAAGCTGTTTAATTATCTCCATCTAATCCTACATCTACGTTAATATTTTGCTGTTCACACTTTTGTGCCTGGTGGAGGATTCATGAAACCATTTTCATATTGTTTCTCTATCTTTCCACTCGCGAACACTGCGCGAAAGAAACGATCGCCAAAGTCACTCCATCTGAACTCTGTTTCCTCTTGTTTCGTTATGATGACCTTTCTCTTTAGGTTAATAGTAGTCAAAATTCGAATGAGAAAGTTCGTAACCGAAATTTGGCAATTCCATCGCGCACCAAGTTTGCCTGTCATATCGCTGACACTCTCTCCCAGCCGCGGTAGAGTGGCCGAGCGTTCTAAGGCGTCATGGTGCGAAGCGCGCGGTTGCTCGCCGTCTAAGGTTCGAGTCCTTCCTCAGGCATTGGTGTGTGTGTTGTCTTTGCGTTAAATCCTTAATTTCAGTAGTTTGTAAGCCTAGGTACTAATAACTAAAGAACTTAAGTCCCATAGATTTACAAACATTTGAACATTTTGAACACTCTCTTCCCTATTGCAAGATAATACAAAACAAGCTGCCCTTCTGTGTTTTCTGTGCCTTGTATCAAATATTACTTTTGTGTCCCGACTTCGTCGCCGCTTTTGTGTCCCAGCCTCGTCGTAGGTGTCGGTGGCCGAATGGAATGAGTCCGACACGCTGGTGCAGGTACGGAGGGGAGCAGCCAGAAACTATAAACACTCGAGTAAATTAGAAAGAGATATATTGCACAGAATGTAACGATACTTAACTTTTACATAGTACTGCAGAATGTTGATACATAGTTGTTAGAGGCCTGCCTAGTGCCTGTACAATAGCAAAGTCTTCACTGGTGCCTATCTGTTACGAAGGTCCTAACTCGTTGCTATCTCAGTCCGAAGTGCCAAGTGCGAAGTGGCCGATGTCCTTCAGTGGTGGCCACGAGCGGCGTTGTACCAGAGGGCGCTCGTGGCTGTCGTCGGAAGAACGCCGCGCCGTGCGTGCCTGGCGGCGCGCGGCGAAAGTAGGTGGCGCGCACTTTGTACTTGTGCGACACCACACCCCTCCCCCCCCAAACCGCCGCGCCGTCGTGGCGTAGGGCTGAGGGCCACGGCGACGGCACTGGGAGGAGGGCCTGGGCGGGGGCGTTACTGGTGGGACGGGCGTCGTAGCGGAGGCCGGGATCGAGACGCCGTCCGCGCCCCGGCATCCGCCTTGCGATCCTCCAGGGAACCCGCCGAAACCTGGGGAAGGGCGCCCGCCCCCGCCCAGAGGGAGCAGGTCATCTTCTTCTGAGGTGCGTGGCCCAAGCTGGGGGGGCCCGCACGGTCCCGGAGTCCCTCTCGGTGACGCTGTCATCTGCGGCGGCGACAGCGGCGGCGACGACTGCGTCGGATGTACGTCGACGTCCATAGGGATCTCGTAGTCCGGGGACGAACGATGTGGTTGTGCTCCCTGGCGGTGAACTGGGTCTGGAATCAAGAAACCGGAGACAGGATCGCGCGGTCTGTGCAGGCGCAATTGGTTTGCGTGGCGCCGCAGCTCCGACCCTGTGGAAGAACGTACAACAAACATATTGTGCCCAAGCACGCGTTGAATGGTGCCCGGCAACCATGTCTTCTTGTTTCCAGCAAACACCCTGTACAGCACCGGCGTGGAAACCTGAAAACGCGTAGCGCCATACGAACCGACTCGGTGCGTGGGAGGCTGCAGCAGGTGAAGGAGAGTGCGGTGACGGCGGCCGTGTAGCAGCTCGGCAGGGGACGGGCCGTCACGTGGCATGCACCGATACGTAGACAGGAAAATTTGAAGAGCTTGCTGCCTGGAGTGCTGACCTTTCATCTTTTCCATGTGTGACTTGAATGTTCGAACGAAACGTTCTGCTTCACCATTGGACTGAGGGTGAAAAGGTGCGGTGGTGATATGCTGAATGCCATTCACACGACAAAACTGTTGAAATTCCGCACTAACAAACTGAGGTCCATTGTCACTAACGATAGTTTCAGGCAAACCTTCGATGCAAAACACCGATGTTAAGGCACTGATTGTACTAGAAGCTGTCGTTGAGTTCATGGCAATCACAAAAGGAAACTTGCTGAAAGCGTCTACAACAATTAACCAGCGCGTATTCCAGAAAGGTCCGGCAAAGTCAATATGTAAACGTTGCCATGGTCCCTTGGGGCGTGGCCAGTCTGAGAAACGTTGCGGAGGAGCCGCCTGATGCTCCGCACAAACTGTACACTGTGATGTCATGCTCTCTATCTGAGCGTCCATTCCAACCCAGGTACAATGACGTCTGGCCAGTTGCTTTGTCCTAACAATGCCCCAATGTCCTTGATGCAGGAGGCGTAACACTTCTCGTTGCAGGGAACGAGGAACAATCACTCTTGCTTGGTCGTTGTCGGTATGCAACAACAGTACACCCTGACTTAAAGATAATGCATGACGTTGTGCAAAATAGCGTCGAACCAGAGGCCGATCAATGTCTTTGGCTCTGGCAGGCCAACCAAAGCGAACAAAACGTGCTACCACACTTAGGTCTGCATCCGTAGCTGTTTCTCTGCAACCCGACGAGAGTTCAAAGGAAAGTCTGCGACAGCGGAAGCATCTCTGGAGTCTATCTGACAACATGCCATTTCTGAAGAATTAAATGATACATCCTGGCCAACCGGAAGTCGGGAAAGTGTGTCCTCGTTGGCGTGTTTAGTGGTAGGTCGGTACAAAATCTCATACTGATAATTAGACAATATCAAGGACCATCTCTGAAGCTTTTGTGCCGTACGTGGCGGAATTGGCTTTGTGGGTGAGAACAACGACGTGAGAGGCTTGTGGTCTGTCAACAAATAGAATTTTCTGCCATAGAGATAATGATGAAACTTTGTGACGCCGTAAATGATTGCTAAGGCCTCCTTTTCTATCTGACTGTATTTCTGTTGCGTCGGCGTCAGTAGCTTGGATGCAAAGGCAATAGGACGATCGTGACATCCAATACGATGTGAGATTACAGCGCCTACACCGTACGACGAGGCGTCAACTGCTAGCACTACAGGCTTCTGTGGGTCAAAGGGAATCAAACATGCATCACTGAGTAGTGCAGACTGTAGTTTGTCAAAGGCAACCTGACAATCTTTGGACCATACAAAAGGAACATTCTTCCTACGTAAGTGATGCAGTGGAGCTGCAATCTGAGAGGCATTGGGAATAAATCTGAAATAATAGTTCAGCTTCCCCATTACTGCTTGCAATTCGTGCACATTCTTAGGAGGAGGCAAGTCTTTGATTGCTCTAAGATGTGACTGTAACGGATGGATTCCTTGGGCATTAATCACATGACCTAGGTACTCTATTTCAGTTTGAAAAAACGAACACTTTGCTTTATTACAACGTAGACCTGCTGCAGTCAACACTTTGAAAAGGCACTCCAGGTTTGCTAAATGTTCTTCAACTGTACGTCCGGATACCACAATATCATCTAAATAGTTCGAACAACACGGTACAGAAACTGTCAGCTGTTCCAAAAAACGCTGAAAAATAGCGGGAGCAGAAGAACTGCCAAAGGGTAGGCGTTGAAATTGAAAAAGGCCCATGTGAGTATTAATGACGAAAAACTTTTTTGACTCGTCATCAAGTGGAATCTGTAAGTATGCCTCTGCTAAATCAATCTTAGAAAAGAAACGAGACTGTCCTAATTTGTCCATTAGTTCCTCAGGTCTGGGCAGAGGGTAAGTGTCTACAATTGTTTGACTGTTCACTGTTGATTTGAAGTCCGCACAGAGACGAAGTTTTCCTGACGGCTTGGGTATAATTACTATAGGCGAGGCCCACTGACTCGCAGAAACAGGAGAAATCACCCCACTATCTTGCCAACGTTTAAGTTCTTCGGCAACTGTATCACGCATTGCGATAGGCACTGGTCTAGCTTTACGAAATTTTGGAACTGCAGATTCTTTTAAAGTTACATGTGCCACGAAGTCTTTTGCACAACCTAGTTCCGGCGAAAACAAGTCACTATATTTGTCACATAAAGCATTGATTTTGTCCTGAGGCACTACTGACGAAATTTGAAGCACATGTCGTTGAATTGATAAACCAAACAAGTCAAAAGCATCTAGTCCAAAAATGTTCTGCGTAGATTTGGCCTGGAGAACAACAAAAGCAACTGTTTTCGTAACACCTTGAAAAGAGGCAGGCAGGCTACACGTTCCTAGCACCGGAATAGTTTGTCCTGTGTACGCTGTTAACACTTGCTGTGACGGCGACAATTTTGGCGAACCCAGTAGTTCATAAGTTTCTTTATTCATTAGTGTGACAGCGGAACCAGTGTCAAGCTGAAATTGCACAGTCTTATTGTCAATGGAAAGATGCACAAAAAGTTTTTGCTTGCGGCGCTCGACAGGTGCGTGAATGTGGGCAACGTCTGCTACGGTTTGTTTACTGCGCTTGCGCGGGCCGCGTGCGGTAGGAAGCGGCGCATACTCGGCACACAGCGGATTAACAACACTGTCACTAGATGACACTACCGCCGGATCGGCGTCCGCGCAATGCGAGGCTACTGCACTAAAATTACTTTCAATATCTACAACAAGTCTACTGGCACTATCTACACAGTACTGGGCACTTTTACAATAAGAAGTTGCAGAAGGCACTAGGTTCGCTACAGGATTGCACTGTTCATAGTCATTTTGCTTGTCCCGAACCCGTTTCCGTTGCACTGTTTTACGCGCTCGTTGGCGCTTGCTACGTGGTGCACTATATAGTTTTGCCATAGGCGCAGAACTACTTTCTTGCAATTGAGAACCAAGGAAAGCACTGTTCAATTCCACAGCCCGTATAACATTTACAGAATGAACTGTTCTCGCACTTTGCGAAGCACCGTTTCTAACGTTACTGTTCTTTGAGTTTTTAATTTGCATACACACAGACTGCACATGTCCCGATTTGCCACATTGATAACAGGTTGCGTTGCGACTAGGGCAATGAGCACGCTTGTGGCGAGACACACACTGGGGGCAAGATTTACGTACATTTTTCTGAAATGAGCGTTGGCGCCCGTTATTCAAATCACTGTTTCTAACACGACGGGGCGACCTTTGTGTCGCACTTTTACACTGGCTACTGTTCACTGTCTGTTCAGCACGGCCGGTAGACAAATAAGAATCACTAGTGCTATACTGAGAACTACGGCTAGGAAAGCGTCCGTTGCGGCGCACTGAATTTACACTGTGGCTTTGCATTTCTACATCTGCTAAGTCAAAAGTATCAAGTGCTTCTATAAGGTGCAGTACACTGTCCAATGAAGGGTCAGATTGTTTTAAAATTGCTGCTCTAATTCTGGGGTCCTGAATATTCTGCGTAATCGCATCCCTCAACATCACGTCACTATACGAAAGTCCACAAGAGCAAGTAAATTTACATTGGCGGGTTAAGCCCTTCAATTCCGTGATCCATTCTTGGTGTGACTGCTGCGGTAATTTTTTAAGTCTGAAAAATCGGTATCGTGCAGCGGCTACCAGAACTTTTCTCTCATAATGAGCATTCAGTGCATCTACAATTTGTTCAAAGTCTACATCACGAGGAGATGCGAGAGGGAAAAGTTTTTGCAATAGTACGAAAGTCTGGGGGCCCACAATCGACAAGAAAAGGTTCTTCACTCTCTGACCTGTAATTTGATGAGCCGCGACGAGTTCTTGAAACTGCGCGAAATAGTCACTCCATTCTTCCTCACGTTCGTTGTACTGGCGGAACGTCGGAAGCGGTGCGGCGGCAGGTGTGGGCTGCTGATGTGACGACTGTTGTTGTTGGTGAGCAGCCTGCGTCGTCAACTGCGACACGGCCTGGAGAAGCTGGGTAATTTGCGCCGTCTGTAACTGAATAATTTCCATTAAGTTTGGGTTCGGGGTAGTGGCCATGCTGACCGATTAGGCGCCGCGTATACAAGTAAATTATAACAAAACACAAATGCAATATAAAAGAGGACGCTCTGCAACAAAAAAGTCCACAAAACACGTAACAAAATAACTTTCTCCAAAATTGTTATAATAAGGGTGGGTGGGCGGGAGCAATTTTTGCGTGCTCCGACTGCTGCTGTCTGGCTGCTGTAAGCGGGCTGGTCCAAGGTTCTATCACTCCTCGTCGCCACTTTTGTGTCCCGACTTCGTCGCCGCTTTTGTGTCCCAGCCTCGTCGTAGGTGTCGGTGGCCGAATGGAATGAGTCCGACACGCTGGTGCAGGTACGGAGGGGAGCAGCCAGAAACTATAAACACTCGAGTAAATTAGAAAGAGATATATTGCACAGAATGTAACGATACTTAACTTTTACATAGTACTGCAGAATGTTGATACATAGTTGTTAGAGGCCTGCCTAGTGCCTGTACAATAGCAAAGTCTTCACTGGTGCCTATCTGTTACGAAGGTCCTAACTCGTTGCTATCTCAGTCCGAAGTGCCAAGTGCGAAGTGGCCGATGTCCTTCAGTGGTGGCCACGAGCGGCGTTGTACCAGAGGGCGCTCGTGGCTGTCGTCGGAAGAACGCCGCGCCGTGCGTGCCTGGCGGCGCGCGGCGAAAGTAGGTGGCGCGCACTTTGTACTTGTGCGACACCACAATTACAGTTAGAAGTCGAGCACTGTACGAAACAAGAGCCTTGTTTTATCACTAAAATTAGCAAATGGGGTCCGTGTGAACTACCGGTTACTCCCTGTTATAAAATATTGTTCCTTGGCCCAAACTGAGAACTGACTCGTTTCAAATTACTTCAATAACAGGAAGTTAATACTACAGTGGTCAATATACATAGCAGCTCGCATGTTATTACACACAGACATTAATAAGCAAGCCACCACAATTAAAGTTATATTAGAAAGATAGTTAAGAAAACATTTATGGCGCAACGGAATTTAGACATAAAAATTCCATCTGAACTAGTTCTCAGCAATTGTGAAGAAAAATATTAAATAAAAGAGGTAAGGTACTCTAAAACTACAATGTATAGGCAGCTTACGGAATATGCTGAACTTAAACTTGTTTATTCAGATAGAAAACAAGCAAAATGGGGATCCAATTTTGTTAATACAATAAAATGATTACAAAGTCGGAAAAATAAAAATAAGAATTATGGCATGCAACCCATAGAAATGTTTAGATTTACATGAAGAAACGAAAGAAATGCAGCTACACGCGATACGGAGTGCTTACAGTGACGGATGAAGTCCAGTCTAAAAAAAAAAAAAAAAAAAAAAAAAAAAAAAAAAAAAAAAAAAAAAAAAATCCCACACAAATGAAATAATTACAAAATCGGAAAAATAAAAATACGAATTACAGCTTGCAACCCATAGAAATGTTTAGAATTACCTAAGGAAGCTATTGAAGAAGGTTGTACAAGGCTCAAGGAGAATTACTGACAAAGTTCATACTACAAGTCGGAGAAGAAACAGCAACATTAAAATAGGTGGGGAGAGAAATATTAGCGGAAATCAGAAGGATACGCACATAGTTTTTAGCCTGATGGGCATGGAACAAACAGGAGTGGAAGCTGAAGTCTTTGTTCTATGAACCAACCACGCGGAACACATATCACTCACGGAAGGAAACGATGAGAAGATTTTTACATGCACTTTACAAAAATGAACATATCACCTATTAGAAATCGGGCCCCACAAAGCTAGAAAGTATTTACACAGCGTTCATACACCACCACATGATCACAAAGTGTTTTAACATATCAGGCCATTATCAAACTGCAACTAGAATCACACACACTGCGTTTATCTATTGGAAATCACTGAATTGAAAAACGAGAACACATTTCCACACACGATCGGAGAAAATATTCCAAAAAAATGATTCTAGGTTCACGAATCTAAGTTAAATGTGCTAGTCAATGAAACGCTACCATCCCCAATAACAAGAGCAGGACCATCCTTATCTCACCAGATGACCAGTCCAGAATGATCAAACCGAGCGGCCACTGGAAGCCAGAAAATCCAAGAAACAGCAGTGGTGGGGATGGAGAGCGAGTACACTCGCGCTGGAGAAGACTCGCTAACTAGCTTGCAACCAAATGGTGTGGAAACCTCTTTGGTAATATCAGCACCTATCGACTCTGAGCCAGAGAGAACGTTGCAAAGCGAGCTATCACTCCCCGCATTCAGACAGCCATAGATTCTCGCATCCAATTAAAAGTAAAAGAACTGCACATTCTCCCAGGGACAGTGGCGTAGCGGTGAAGGCGTACTTATGCCACATTAATTAATATAATAATAAATCATAAACATAACAAAATCAGAAAAACCTAGCAATATTAACTAATATTTTAACACACAAAATAAAAATGCTGTTCCTCAAGCCTTGAAAAAAGAGTGGGGTTCTAGTTTTAACAACATGATGTTCTAGCGACATTAAATAAATTATAACTTTACAGAAATATACAAAAAACATATGGAAGACGACAGACGGTCGTCTTTCACAGTAGAGAAAAACAAACATAGTGTATTTGTGACACCTGCTAAGTGCTCTGCAAGATAAGAGCATTATTTGATTCGTCTTGTCCCCTATGTTACCTACGTTTTCTTTTCACTTATAGTTTCCCTTAATTGAAATAACTACGAATGTAGTCGAATTGACAGCAATGATATTTATGCAATTAATTTTGTTAACTAAAGTTAACGGATTTCTTTTATGACTAATTTTCGCGCCGTCTGAGGTGCCGTATTAGGGATTGTACGGCCGCTCGCGCCGTAGTCTCGAGTCCTCCATCTGGCATGACTATGTGTATGTTGTCGTTAGCGGAAGTTCGTACAAGTTAGCTTGAGTAGTGTGTAAGTTTTAATAAATAAATAAAGAGCTATTACCATTTCTCACAACACATAGATATCTTGTACAGATAATTTTATATTTGATATTGTTCTTATGATGGTATGTGATACCATCATGGCAACAGCCTCGTATTATCTCCTTTGTCATTTATATAGATTAGGAAAACAGGGGACCTTCGACATTTCCTTGGGGAATGCCATTCATCACTTCTATTTTATGCGATGATTTATCGTCTATTGCTACGAATTGTTAGTTCTGTCAGGAAATCATGATACGGTCACACAACTGAGACGACCATACATGCAATTTAATTAAAATTGCTTGTGAGGAACCATTTCAAGCATCTTTTCGAAATCTCATTTTGACGCACCTTGCCAATAGCACTCATTACTTTATTCTTGTGTCGCACAAGAAAGATATTTCTTGAACCGTGTTCGTTATGTATCAATACAGCGTTTTCTTCAAGGTAATTGATAATGTGAGAATTCAGTGTATGATCCAGAACCCGACTGAAAAATCTACCCTACTATTGTGGGTCTGTAATTATGTGGATTACTCATATTTCCTTTCATTATTATTATTATTAGTGTGTCATGTGCCTCATTCCATTCCTGAAGAACAGATCTTCTGTCGAGGAAACGGTTGTATATGAATGCTAGAAAGGAACCCAATTAGTATAGTGTAGTGAAAGTACGTTTTCAATGTGTCCGTGTAAATCTATATCTTCTCCCTGATCTAAATGAAATTTTGCACAATTGACGTTCAAAACAAGAGAAGGGCACTGTCTACATATAATTTCGTTCAGTGCATGGTGGAGGTTACTTATGGATTTCGCCAAAATCCACAGTTTTGCTCCGATCTTGATGAAATTTTTTACACTTGACCTTGAAAACAAGATGAAGGTTACTGTCTACATAAAATTTCGTTCGGTGCATGGGGGAGAGCACTTTACTTACAGACTTCGATTGCACTCTATACAAGTTTGTACGCTTCTACAGGAAACCTTATTTTAACCCCGGGCAAAGGCTGGTACTTGCAGCTAGTTTAATGATATGACTTGCTCCTCAACACCTAGCATATATACTGTGTTGCTCAAGCTAACAGCTGCTCTTCTTTCTAAGTATGGATAATTCTAACATCGTCATGTTAAAAACCTACTAACTTATGTCAAATCATTATTTCAGTGCCACATATTTTTGTTCTATATACCGTAAAAAAGTGATGTTATTTAATGAAACAGACCGTATACTGTGCATTTTCCTGGTACAGAATATATGAAAACAAGCCTATTTTCAGGAATTGTGAGAGACAAGTATCACAAAGAATGTTTCCGTTGCAGAGAGACAGTAAATGCTTTTACAAATTACAGTGTTTGCCGGGGCCGCAGTGAACTCCACTCTCCCTTCGTGCAATGCTCACGCAGACACCGAGACTGCCAACGTAATTACTGCAGTTTGGCCATTAATCTGTAACGACCGCCGGCTCCTCTTCGATGCCGCTGCATAAATAGCATGCCGTTCGCTTCATCTCTCAAGGAGAATTTGTTATTATCACTGAGTAACAAATATTATGTTCTCTTGTAGCGCTGTGCAACATTTAAACTTCAGTACATCGTGTTTGCTGTGTAAATATTTGATTGCCAAAAATTTGCGGTTAAATCAGTTTTCCATAAATATCACATTCTCTGCACAGAAATTATTTGGTCTACGTCCATATTTCTTATTATGAAACCTATATACATAAATTGTATTTACTGAATTTCTCCTCCATCTTCACTAATCGACGTTTCAGTTTAATTTTAAAATTACTTGATACGAATAGTCAGACTAAACAAAGGTTACTCTATTAAGAGGATGTAATATCATTATATTTTAGCATACGTCATATACTAGCTGGAAACCTGGGGTTGCCTGGGTATTTATTTATTCTATACCCTCGCAGTCAATCTCCCACTCCCTTCCAAGAATCATCCCTCTCTTCTGTTCATCTCCCACCTCTGGATCTTCTCTTCCCCATCTCTCGATCTACATCTACATGCATCTACATCTACATGGCATACTCTGCAAAACACATTTAAGTGCATGGCAGTGGGTTCATCGAACCACCATTATACTATTTATCTCCCATTCCATTCTCCAATAGCGCGCGGGAAGAAACAATACCTGAATCTCTCCGTTCGAGTTCTGGTTTCTCGTATTTTATTCTGAAGATCATTTCTACCTATGTAGGTGGCAGTCAATAATATTTTTTCGCATTCAGAGGAGAATGTTGGCGATGGGAGTTTCGTAAGTAGCTCACGCCGCAACGATAAACGCCGTTGTAGTAATGATTCCGTTCCCAGATCCTGTATCATTTCCGTAATGCTGTCTCCCCTGTATCGTGACAATAGAAAACGAGCTGCCCTTCTTTGGACTCTTTCGATATCCTCCGTCAAACCCACCTGATAAGGATCCAATACTGGGCAGCAATACTCCAAAAATGGACGGACAAGCGTAGTGTATGCAGTTTCTTTTGTAGTTCTGTTGCATGTTTCAAGGGATCTGCCAATAAAACGCAGTCTCTGGTTCGCCTTTCCCACGACATTGTTTACGTGTTCTTTCCTATTTAAGTCTGAAGTAATAGTAATTCCTAGGTGTTTTGTGGAGTTTACGGCCTTCACTTTTGATTAATTTATCTTGTAAACAAAGTTTAACGGATTTCTTTTCGTACTCATGTGGACGACTTCACACTTCTCATTATTTAGAGTCAATCGCCAATTTTTACACCATAGTGATATCCAGATCATTCTGCAGTTGGTTTTGATCTTCAGATGATTTTACTAGGCGGTAAATGACGGTGTCATCTGCAAACAACCTAAGAGAGCTACTTAAATTTTCTCCCAAGTCGTTTATATAAATAAGGAACAGCAGAGGACCAATAACACTACCCTGTGGAACGCCCGATATCACCTCTGTTTTAGTCCTCTCTCTGTTCATTACGTTTCGTCAGTTCACCTCCTCCTCCCTCTGTCTACGAAAACTCACATATCTCTTTCAACTTCCGTGGTGATCAGTGAAACACTGTCAAAGATTTTTTCCATGTAGCATACGCTGACTTGGGTTTATAGACAACATTCCTACATTTGAGCGAATTGTCTAATAATTAGAAAACGAACAGTTTTGTAAGATGCCTTGTTGTTTCGATGGTCAGGTGTGCTAAATTTCTTCAAGATAGGAATAAAACTGTAGACTTGTGTCGAAGTCTGTGAGTAAAGTAACCTCCGCCAATCACCATAAGAAATTTTATGTAGACAGTAACCTTCCTCTTGTTTTGGACGTCAAGTGTGCAAAATTGCATCAAGATAAGAAAAAAAGGTACATTTGTATGAATTGCTAAAAAATAAATAAATAAATAAAAAGAAAAATAAAATAAAAATAAATAAAAAATAAAATAAAATAAAATAAAATAAAAAAGTTTTATATGGCAAATTCCCTTTCTAGGGGATAATAGACGCCGGATTTTAAATTTAATTTTCACTTTTTTATCTGTTCATTTGGATTTTCATTATTTTTTTCATAAACCGCCGCTATATTAAAACGAACAAAAATAGAAACAAAAAAGGAATTATTCAAATCAGCTAAGCTATTCCTGAGTTTTTGCGAGACTAACGCAGAAGTGAAATCTGGCGTTTCCCAGGGTAGTGTTATAGGGCTACCACTGTACCTTATCTTTATAAACGACTTCGTAGACAATGTGAGCAGCTCTCTTATATTGCTCGCGGACGATGCTGTCATTTATCGGTCATTAAAGCCACCAGAAGATAAAAATCAATTGTAAAATGATTTAGATAAGATATCTGCTGGGTGCAAAAAGAGCAATTGACCCTAAATACTGGTAAGTGCGAAGTCGTTCATGTGAACACAAAAAGAAATTATTTAAACTCCATTTACATGATAAATCAGACAAATCTACAGGCCGTAAATTCAAGTAAATACCTAGCAATTACAATTATGGACACAATAAATTTGAAAGAACACAAAGAAAATATTGTACGGAAGGCGAACTTAAGGCTGCTTTTCATTGGCACAACAGTTAGAAGATGCAACAATTCTAGTAAAGAAACAACCTCGCTACATTTGTACATCCTCTTTTGGAGTATTTCTGTGCATTTGGGGATCCCCCCATGTGGGACTGACGGACGATTTACAGAAAGTTCAGAGAAGGGCAGCTCGTTTTGTACTATCGCGATATAGGGGAGAGTGTCTCACGAAAATGATGCACGAGTTGGGGTGGATATCATTAAAAGGAAGGCGTTATTTATTGTGATGAGATATATTTACGAAATATCTGTCATCATCTTTATTTTTCGAACGCGAACATATTTCGTTAGCGCATACCTACATTAGGAGATATGATCAACTTAAGAGAAGTAAGATACAAAACAGAAAAATTTAGTTTTACCTTTTTCCCCCGCGCTATTAGAGAATGGAACGGTAGAGAAATATCATAAAAACGACTCGATGAGATCTCTGCCATGCGCTTCCATTAGAACAAATATTTGTTTTTAATGTGTGTTCCATGATGCCCGGCACTGCTTCTATCGTTTTTCTTTCACCTCGGTAAAGTCGAAAAAATGTTTCCTTTTATGTCGCTTTACAATAGACAAAATATAACTGACACTTGCAGTGACCACTATAGGGTGAACAGGGGTTTACTGCCATTTCTGATGAGAAATCGGTGTAGTGACAACGCCGTGTGAGCTGAGCCGTTACCGACATGGAAAATATATTCGCTTGACTGTCACAAATCAGCTGTCTTGTGCTGCACGTTATTGCATTTTTTTTCCAAAAAATCCTGTAGAAAGCCTGGTTTACCTGTCAGCAAACTCTTGAATATACGATTCCTCTTACACAGATAAATATGTCAACATTTTATTTTAACGTTTGACTTCAGTTTAGGAATAGGGGACGCGCCCACTAACACCAAAACCAAACAAAAAACATGAGCACTCAAAATTTCAAATATGTTACAACGAATGGCAAGATGACAGTGGTTGTCAATCTGTTACTGTCCTATTGCATGTCAGTGAAAGTGTCGGGGACTAAAATCTAAAATACATGTGTAGAAGAACCTAAAGACTAGCATGAGAAAGCAGGCCGCGGTGGCCAAGTGGTATGCGGTGCGCCAGTCACGGTCTGCACGGCCACTACGGTCGGGGGTTCGAATCCCCCCTTGAGCATCGATATTTGTGCCGACCTTAGTAGTACCTAGATCATAAGTAGTTTGTAAGTTTAGGGACCGATGACCCTGTAGTTAAGTCCCACAAGCTATGTTCATCCAAGCTATGTGCATTTAGCGTGAGAAAGGAAAACAACTGTCTGTATATACGTTAGAACTTTAAACTATCACCAACGGGTGGTGAAGGTCAATCACTTGCACAAAATGTGTTTCTTAATCGATTCCCATGAAATGTACACTTTTATACAATAATACCCTCTAAAGAGCACAGAGATGCCCAAACAGCATTAACAGGAACAACGTATCAGTTCTGAACGAGACGCAAATGAAACTCAAGACACTAATAAAGATCAAAAAGTTAACTGGTAACACAGGTGCTTGCTATGAGCATGGTACCAACCAAAAGATAAAAGTTTCTAAAAAAGAAAAATGAGATACACAGCGCTTTATGTATAATGTATTCTTGAACCCAATGGGCTCTATTCCTAAACGCACGTGCAATTTTTAAGCATGAAATAAAATTCTTTATAGTTGGAATTTATTGACACAATTTAATCGGAAAATTCCAGTTTATTTTATGGGCTTAAAATCTGAAATTGTGAAAATGTAATACTCACTTCAGTTTTGAAATAAACACAGGACTGTTTTCAAATAGTTTTCAGGATATTGTCAATGTAGCATCTCTTTTTGAGACATTTACAAGACCATTTGCTGTATCATTTCAAAGTGCTCCTGTTCATTTGCGAATGGAACATGCTGATTTGCAGCGTAATTCCCGATTGAAAGACAAATTATATTACGTTGCAACTGTTCAGGAACTGTACGAAGTATTTCCTCGAGAAGAGTGTCCATGTCTACATAATGAGACTTAAAACGTTATTTCCACGTTTGACTCAATATTTAAGCGTGTGAAAGAATTTTTATAATAGTTAATGTAAATATGTCACGATTACAAGGCACACTGGACTACGAATATCTGATAAACTGCCTCCACAGATACAATTTATTACGTCTTCAGCAAATCAATTTTAATGAAATTGTTTCCTGATACATTTTGTTAATAATGGTAGCTATGATACTGTCGTAGAGAGGTGGTAGGTAGTAATTTTTTCTTTGACATGTAGGTGTGATAAATTCTTCTGTCCGTAATACCATTTTATAGAAACTACATTTTGTATTTGCCACTATCTCAATTAAAATGTAAGAATTTTACATGGAACAGAGTGACAATGTGGCTCTTGCAATATTATTGGTGTAGTGCATTTGCAAAGCAAAGGCACTATTTAATTTTGGTGTAGTGCATTTGCAAAACAAAGGCACCATTTCTTTTCTTCTGCACCAACAGTCGGCAGCTGTATAATACCGCTCTTTACGATATCTTTAGAATTTCGTAAGTTGTGTCCTCGGGATGCAATAGGTTCTGGACATGGGTCTGCAACTAAAAGCATTGATTAGTTCACATGTATTTTATTACAGACTAGCTGTAAACCCGGCGTTGCCCAGGTGTTTATGTATCCTACACTCTCGTAGTCCACATCCTCTTCCCCCTTCTCTCTGTCTGTCTGTAATTCTATCGGACCAAACTGCGTGGTCATCAGTCCGTAGCTTACAAACTATTTAAACTAACCTAAGGACAACACACACAACCATGCCCCAGGGAGCCTTCTCTCTGCATCCATCTCTTTCTCTCCCATCTCTTTCACCTTCCCTCTCTCGGCAAAGTTTTCTGCAAGGTACCCTCTGTCATGTACCATCCAAACATTTATGTACCCAGTGATCTTCCTCTTGGTTTAAAGGTCATGTGTGTAAAAATTCATAAAGATTGGAGCAAAACTATGCATTTTGTAAAATTCTGTAAGTTAAGTACCCTCCAACATGCACCGAACGAAATTTTATACTGACAGTGACATTCCTCTTGTTTTATGGTAGAGTGTGCAAAATTTCATCAATATCGGAACAAAACTATAGTTTTCTATGCAATAGGAACGCAGTGTCATATTGAAAAACGCGCTTTGTTGTTCTCAAATATTCCAGTTTTATTTCATACAAATCTTCTTCTGAGAATAACGAAGACAACAAAAAAGGGTCTATTAAATCGGCCGATCCGTTCTCAAGTTATGGTGCGCCAATGGCATTTAGGGATCCATTTTTATGTTGCAAAGTACCCTCCCCCCATGCACTGTACGAAACTTAAGGTAGACGGTGATCTTATTCTTGTTTTGAAGGTCAAGCGTGCGAAATTTCGTGAAGATAGGAATGAAACTGTAGATTTCGTGAGTGTGTAGGAGTAGTATGCTCCGCCATGCACCTATCACAAAATACTTTGTTATTTGACGTCTTCTACCTACAAAACTACATTCTTGCCAAATTTCAGCTTCATAGGTGAAGCAGTTTTCGAGATTTTGTGTTTAGTAAGTGAGTGAGTGATTTTCCTAGAAAACAGATTGCTTAATATTGGATGCAAGAGAATTAAGGGAGACTTTTACACAAAAATAAATAGTAACATTCAAATGTATAATCCTAACTTTATTTGATACAAGGTCATGCCAGATGCGACAGTTTTACGGCATCTACAGTGGAACTGGTGTGTGTGTGTTTGGGGGGGGGGGGGGGGGTCAGTTACAAAACGCTTCATAAAAGTCTGAAATTACATGCATACTTTGTTGCAGGTCCCTAACTACTCCCATTTTCCAATAACTGACGCTTAAATCTGGGTATGCTCATGCGGTGGCCTCTCATTATTTATGACGTCATATTTCCTGAGCTATGTGTTGTGCTCGTTTGTTTTTGGGTCAGGAACCTTTGTGGGCGTACGGTGAACAATTCACTAAAGTTTCATTGCAATCGAATGAATGGGTTAAGAACACACAGAGGACATACAGATAAACATTCATTTTTATAGGGCAAACTCGGCTAATTTCGCAGTATTAAGTTTTAAAAGAAATATTTTACAGATGGAATTTTAGTATTAAATGGTAAGTAAAAGTAGTATAATTCGTTGGTATAAATGTTAAATATTGAAAGTTAAATTTCAGATATAAAAAAGTTTCCCTAAAATCGTGCTAATTTACCTGGAATAATAAGAACTCGGGCAATTTCGTACCACTACTCTGGTAATTTCGCAGTAGCAGCTGGGATTCTAAAAAAAATACTCTTGTGTCATCATAACATGATTTAATGTAACCAAACACATCATACACTTAACATTTACTGTATATACTATTACTAAATTATTATAAGTAATGTAATCAAAGGTAATATGATTAATTAATTAAACACTTTAACATAAAAATGAATAACGAAACAAAGAAAATCTTAAATTCGAAAATGTAATTGAAGGTAGTTCTTAAAATCGGAAATCTGATTCAAGTTAGTCAGAATAAGCCTCAGTGCATAAACGGCATGTGAATTGAGCGCTGTAGGCCTTCAGTCTTTCGCAAGACAGATGAAACCAGCACTAGCACTTCAAACAACATATCCACTCTTGGCTATCATTATCATCTTCGTAATTTCCACCACATGAAGAACAAATGTTATCATCCTTTGCTACATTTCTTATTAATCTTCTCCGTACAGGCTTAGATCATCTTGTTGAAGGAGCTACATGTTTGCAAAATTGCTGTTTCCCCATTCTAGCTTTTGAGGTGCTCACTTTTGCTTGCTGCCTCACTGCTGGAACATACCCCTTTGATTTCGAATTTTTTTCTGTCTGCTTTCCTTTCTTCAGAGTCTTCACGCCTATAGCAACTAGTCAAATCATTAAGAACTTCACTACCGGCAAAAGTGAATTATGAGCAAACTATTAGGGTCAAGATGGAGAAGAAGACCTTAAATTAAACAGAGGCCTGTGAAGAATTTATCAATAAACGTCTTATACTTACACTTCAGGTTATATCGGCAGTATCTATAGAAAACCAGACAGCTGTCACCGAACACATGCTACACTGAAAATATTTTCAACCATACTGGAAAGCCGGCCGCGGTGGCCGAGGGGACTGAGGCGCTCCAGTCACGGTCTGCACGGCCACTACGGTCGGGGTTCGAATCCCCCCTCGGGCATGGATATTTGTGCCGTCCTTAGTCTTAGCTAGTTCATAAGTAGTTTGTAAGCTTAGGGACTGATGACCCCGTAGTTAAGTCCCTTAAGTTCTACAAACATTTGAACACATACTGGAAAAAGTTCTACCACAGCCACAAGAATGCGCTACGGTAGCTGTTTTTTCGACCACACACAGCTGATAGGTGCTGATATCAGTGGCGCAGTGTTTGAACTTCTCGCCAATGTCGCAGTAAAAGGATTTGTATGGTACTGCGAAATTAGCCGAGTTTTCCCTATATATAGATGAAAAGAATACTCAACCTACATGTGCTTGTGATGGTACAGACTATCTATTACATAGTTTTCCAAGGTATCACAAAGTATACTGCTGGCTCTTCTCTGTTCAACTTCTGGTACTGTAGTATTCCTGGGGCTACCTCGTACTGACTGGAACTTCCGTCCTCCTGTATTGACCGGCGTGGTTTTGGTGCTCCAGCACATCTAGGCGGCCCCTTTCTTCCTATTGGCCAGCTCGTGAAGCCAGCAAAGAGGTAACGAGACTGCGGGCGCCCCCAGTGGCCGAAGTCCTGTGCAGCGACTTATCGCCTCCTCTGAAAGTTGCGTGGCGACTTGTGTAGACCGCCGGCGTTGTGTGCGAATAGGGACGCCACAACACCTAATATGGCTTAATATAAAACCCAGCCATATGAAAGGCAGTGTCGTGTTCCATATGCGACGATTCTGTCGTCTAAGCGATGCGACCCTGCAGTTTATTCCTGCAGCGTTCCCACTCAGCATAGCGGAGCGTTGATCCGAGTGTGCCGTCAGGTGAGAAAGGACGGCCCGCGGCCCAATAGTCGCCCCGTGGGCCAATTTCTACATCCACATCTACATCCATATTCCGCAAAGCCATCCAGTGGTGTGCGGCGGAGGGTACCATGAGTACCACTATCGGTTCCCCTCCTATTCCAGTCACGTATTGTTCGCGGAAAGAACGATTGTCGGTATTCCTCTGTATGGGTTCTAATCTCTCTGATGTTATCTTCATGATCTCTTCGCGAGATATACGTAGGAGGGAGCAATATAGTGCTAGACTCCTCGGTAAAGGTGTGTTCTCGAAACTTCGACAAAAGCCCATACCGAGCGACAGAGCGTCTGTCCTGCAGAGTCTTCGACTGGAGTTTATCGATCATCTCCGTAACGCTTTCACGATTACCAAATGATAATGTAACGAAGCGCGCTGCTCTTCGTTGGATCTTTTCTACTTCCTCTATCAACCCCACCTGGTACGCATCCCACACCGGTGAGCAATACTCAAGCTGTGGGCGAACAAGTGTACTGTAATGTACTTTCTTTGTTTTCGGACTGCATTTCCTTAGGATTCTTCCAATGAATCTGATATCTGCTTTACCGACGATTGATTTTATATGCGCGTTCCATTTTAAATCGCTCCTAATGCCTACTCCCAGATAATTTATGGAATTAACTGCTTCCAGTTGCTGACCTGCTATAGTGTAGCTAAATGATACAGGATCTTTCTTTCTTTGTATTCGCAGCACATTACACTTGTCTACATTGAGATTCAATTGCCATTTCCTGCACCATGCGTCAATTCCATGCAGATCCTCCTGCATTTCAATACAATTTCCCAGTGTTACAACCTCTCTATACACTACAGCATCATCCGAAAAAAGCCTTAGTGAATTTCCGATGTTATCCGCAAGGTCATTTTTTTTATATATCGTGAACAGCAACGGACCTATGACACTCCCCTGTGGCACACCTGACATCACTCTTTCTTCGGAAGACTTCTCTCCATTGAGAATGACATGCTGCATTCTGTTATCTAGAAACTCCTCAAGCCAATCACACAATTGGTCTGTCAGACATGCTCTTACTTTGTTCATTAAACGTCTGTGGGGAACTGTATGAAACGCCTTGCGGAAGTCAAGAAACACAGCATCTACCTGAGAAACCGTGTCTATGGCCCTCTGAGTCTCGTGGACGAATAGCTCGAGCTGGTTTTCACATGATCGCCTTTTTCGAAACCCATGCTGATTCCTAGGGAGCAGATTTCTAGCCTACAAAAATGTCATTATATTCGTGGCCGGCGCAGATCTGGACATAAAACTGAGCTCTTCATCGCAAGATGAACAGACACCACACCAACAGATAATAAGTATTTACACGTGAAGCCAACGTGTGGTTCATTTACTTCACCGCAGATGCGAACTTTGGTCTTTATCCCTTGATTGTAAAAAAAAAAAAAATAAAAAAAATAAAAAAAAAAAAAAAATAAAATAAAAAAATAAAAAAAAAAATAAAAAAAAAATCTTACATCACCAGTGATAACAGGGCTCAACAATAATGGATTGATTTTGGTTTGCTCTAACAGATCGGCTGCCACATTTCCATGACGAGAGGCACAAACTTTTTTTAACTTATTACATCACAACTCACGACTGATCAGATGAATAGTTGTGCCGCTTGGACTAGAAACAGATGATAGACCAAGGTCAAAGATATTGTGCCTACACAAGCCTGCAAGGTTGTCACATCTTGCAAAGAAAATAAGTCTCACAACTTCATTGTCGCACCTCGTAAATTCGACCTCACATGGTTATTTGTAATGGAGAGTGTAAGAGGGCATGGACGATTGGGGCACTACAGCCGTAGCGTACGACTTATCGACGTTTGAGATGGACAGGAAACGAGCGCAGGTAGCCAAGTGGTTAAGGCCGCTACTGGCCTGCAGCGGGAGACCCGGATTCGATTCCCGGCTCGTTTCACATTTTGTTTTGTCACCATTGTATAATTTCAGGCCCAATGCAGCTAATGTCAATCCTTTCCTTCCTAATCCTTCTTCCTGACGTCTTCCAGAAGGATGGTGCTCCGTGTTTTTAACCGTTTGAAGTAAACTGTTTCCTTTTGGCACAAAACACTTTCTCCAACATCGGAATGTCAATCATTGACATGCATATAGTAACAATAATTATTGATTTAGCACATTTTACTTTGTTAGTGACTTTTTTAGATAGGGATGCAGAAGGAACGTATTAGTTAACTCATGACTTTGGGCGTGTAACTACTTACACTTCAATTTTATATTTATTATTCCGATACATATGGATGGCATTACAATTAAAATGTCATCTCTAAAATGTGATATAAGTGTTTTCAATTTTACTTCGTTCCAGAAAGACAGTTTATTATGCCGAGACCAAGGATGCAATTCGTGTAAAATCAGTGTTGCAACATTTGAACAACCTATTACAGATGTAATAATCTTTTAAACCAGAAGTAACCGAAAATAAATCAGGATGATCTAGGTAAGGAGAGTGTTTCGATTGAACAATTAAGTAATAGGACGTACAAAAACAAGATTCTGTGAATGAAGAATAAGGCGTATCTACTGTACCGTAAGTTTCCATTCTTTCGCGTGACTGCTATATTGTAATATAGGACGGTACACTACTATAAGTGATGACTGTGATATTACAGATACAGGGGGAAGCTGATTGTTTCCATGCGAAAGGTGGGTTTTGCCAGGCTGTTGGGTTCCCCAGCTGGCCGGCTAACAGTTTGTAACCTAGTGAGATACAGCAGGTAGTCAGGGTTTTCCTAATGTGGCCGGAAACCGGAAGCAACGGTCATGAATGAGCGACGGCGGCTAACCCAGAATGCAACTGAAATACAATACAGTCACACACATTATTCTAAAAATCCATATAAAATCAGGAATGATCATACGGCAAATATAATTATATGAATGGATTCAGGAGACTTGGGAGAATTAAACGCCGTAAATACAATTTCAATATCCCTTACAGATAAAAAGCCAACAAATTTAAGTACTATTATAATAATAATAATATTATAAGACTTATATTTACAATTGTTGATACGTAGTGTTTATCAGTAATGGATTAAGAAGCAAATGGACAACCTTGCACCACGCTACCTATCTTAAAAGACGTACCACGTAATTTCTGTATTCTTTCAATAAACTTTGTTTTACTCTCATGTTCTGCTTTTTTGTTGAGGTAGTAATATTCTTGTATCAGAACATAGATTCCTTCACAGAAACATAAAACATTAACCCAGAAAAGCTCATTACATTTATATTTGTATTTTATTATATTTAATATTATTCTTAGTAACATTCTTTTTTTATGCTGTACACTGCCACCTAAATATTTCATGGCCGACTGAAAACAGTAGATATGCAGCAGATAATTTATATATATAGAATTATAAGTGTTTGTGAACAAGAAATAAATATATTTGTATAAAAATGATAAACATAATAGTTTTTAGTATTGTTAAATATTCGATTGTTAAAAGTAAACAATATTTGTAGGGAGGTGGTCAAAGCATTTAATTCTGTGATATTCAAATGTATAATATTTTGAAAGGGAAATTGTGTTTTAAAGATGAGGCTTTAGGATGCGCGGAAGGATACAATTTTGGGAGCAGAGGGAGCACGCTTTCGAACGCTTGCGAAGGGACTCGTAACTTGGACATGGTCGTGAAAGGTTGTGACGCTGGGCGGTCTGAAGCCGCGCTACGAACTTGCGATTTGAATAGATAGGCATGTGTGGACTTAGAAAATTTACGGGACTGTGACTGCAGAACTTAGTCTCTGCTTGAAAAGTGATAAACTATGCACGGTAGTAGGGCTGTGGAACTGTGATAATTCAGCAATTGTGTACTCGTGTGATGAGAAACTGTGTTTATAACAAATACTTTTATCGCGGATTAAATTGTAACTGCAAAGTTCGGTACACTACTGTAACTTATGAGTGATAATTTGGAACTTTTACTCTAGAGTGCATGTGATACTTATTGTGCCTCCCATGAACAATAGTTGGGGAAATATTTAGTTATTTACCGATGTATAAAGTAGGACCACCTCCGCGTTTCATGTCTAGTAAGAGTAATAAACTCCATTTATAAAGAATTACTTCGTGAGTGAATCACATCTTTATCTTAGAATCCATTTTGTTGGTCATTGAGAGGTTTGATAAATATGTTTTCACGTCATCATATGCAGATTGATAGACTGACTAAAGTACAGATTAATTATTGATCTTGTGTAAACAGATTGGGTAGCTGTTTAGGGCATAGAAGCTGACATACATAACTCACCTGTATGAACAGAGACAACGAGCCATAAACTTTTACTACCGGAATTATGTATTGCCCAAGTCTTATTGGTGAGAACCGACAGGAAAGTCACATGATGATGCCGTGTGGGATTTTTGGTTGTTAGATCCCATTTGGTGTCGTGTTTGGTCTGCCTGGTGCAAGTCTTTAGGTGACGCCACTTGGGCGACTTGCGCATCAATGCTGATGAAATGATGATGACGAGGACAACACACAACACCCTGGCCCCCTGCATGACACTCTACCTCGCTGCCCACTCGACTACGTAGGCGGGGGCCACTATAAGTGAGATGAAACGATTGTCTCATTCTCTGGCAGCCACAAACGTCTCTTGTATTCTCCCCCCCCCCTTTATTTATCTAGTGATTGTACTGTAGTGTGTTCAATAGATCCCACTTAAGGCCGAAATAACCCAATGATATTTTTAATGTGAGTTTGGACATGTGAAAGGACTGCCCTTAGAAGAACTGAGGAAAAGTAAACATCCCGTTAGATCGCTATTGCGACGAAGTGGGCGGCCTGATACAGTAAGGGGAGGAGTTTTCTTGGCCGCGCGCCTCCCTAATTAAACGGGCGGTCGGAGGCAAATGGAATTGGAAATATATGCCGGCTGTGGTGGCGGTGGCACTGGCGGGCTTTTGTTTCTTTCCGGCCGCGGCGGCGGCCTTGTCATCGGGTATTCCGTTTAGGCGCGTATGGCCCAATAAGCGGGTAACTGCCGGCCGGCTGCTGCAACTTTGATGCGCCGCCACGGGGTAGCGACGACGCCCCCACACAAACCAACCCCCCCCTCCCCCCACCCCTGCCCGAGGTGCCGGACACGTCCCGCATCCTGCACCGCCTCTCTCTCAGGGTAGACAAGAATTTCAGCAAAGAAGTAATCTCGGCGGCGGTCACGAACATCATCATATACTTGAACTAGCTTAACGCCCGCTCCTTCGCATGCGTAGGCTGGTTGGTCTGCACCATTTGTTTCTCCATCTTAATATAAATTTTCTAGATATAGCTTAAGTACTATCATAATGAAATTTTGTGATACTACTTGTAGCCGCGACAGAATGGCCGTTCGTATTGAAGCGCCATGCTGCGATGCTCGCTGCTGTTCGCCGTCAGGGGTTCGATTCGTCAAAAAAATAAAAAAATAAAAAATAAAAAAATAAATAAAAATAAAAAAAAATCAAATGTTTGTAGAACGTAACGGGACTTAACTACGTGGTCATCAGTCCCTAAGCTTACAAACTACTTATGAACTAGCTAAGACTAAGAATGGCACAAATATCCATGCCCGAGGGGGGATTCGAACCCCCGACCGCAGTGGCCGTGCAGACCGTGACTGGAGCGCCTCAATCCCCTCGGCCACCGCGGGCGGCTACGATTCGTCCCTCGAGCATGGGTGTTTGTGTTGTTCTTAGCATAAGTTAGTCTAAGTTAGTTTAATTAGTTTGTAATCCTTAGGGAGTTATGACCCCGTAGTTAAGTCGCTTAAGATTTACAAATATTTGAACATTTGATTTTACTACTTATGGCACCCCTTAATAGTTGAATTTCGAAAACACCCCAACTTGTGTCTTTTAAATTCAGTTTTTGTAATTTTGGGTTCAAATTTGGCTTAGTAGCAAGGTATTTAAAAAAAATGTTTCATTCCCTATTTCACCCCCTAAATGATTAATTTTCTGAAAATACCGAAACACGTTTCTTTTAAATTTTGACCAAGAAAACATATACCAATTTATGTGTTTGTAGCTCCAAAATTGTCTTAATAACAAAAGCTTTTCGAAAAACATCCTTTCTCCAATTTAACCCCCTTTATGGTTGAATTTCCAAAAATACCGAAACACGTATTTTTAAAAGTCTAACGAACAATACAAATACCAATTTTTGTAGCTCTAGCTTCAAAATTGTCTTGACAACAATGTGTTTTCCAAAAGAATTTTTGATCCCCTATTTTACCCCCTTAATTGTTGAATTTACAAAAATACCGAATCTCGTGTCTTTTTAATCCTGATCAAGAGTCCATATCATACGTTTCGTAGTTATAGCTTGAAATTTGAGTTATCAGCAACATATTTTTGAAAATAAACTTTTTGCGTCCCCTATTAAACCCCCTTATTAGTTGAATTTCAAATAATGCCGAAATACGTGTCTTTTACATTCGAACCCTGAAATTAAAATTCCAAATTTCGTAGTTATAGCTTCAAAATTGCCTAAATAGCAACGTATTTTCAAAAAAAAGTTTCATACCCTATTTCACCCTCTTACGGGTGGCATTTAAAAAAATCGCTTCCTTAAATGACGCCTACAGAGTAAAATCAGTACCCACTACAAATTTCATTTTTCTATCTTCAGTGGTTTGGGCTGGGCGAAGATGAGTCAGTCAATCAATCAGTCAGTCAGTCGGGACATTTTAAGTATAGAGATATAATGCCAGCAAAAGGTGGTGGAGTAAATATATATCCTGCTCTAAATAATTAGGGGATCAGGTGACATATCATACACAATATACGTTTACTGACGTATTTTACTCAAATATTGGTTACAATTGCAGTTTGTGTGTGATACAGGGCGATATTTTACTGTCTTAACTCTTTACTTGAGATTCATATGGCGTTTACTTAGATCGAGGCTCAAATGTTCAAAAATCTATCGGACCAAACTGCATGGTTATCAGTACGTAGCTTACAAACTACTTAAACTAAGGTAAACCAACCTAAGGACAACACACGCACCCATGCCGTAGGGAGGACTCAAACCTCCGACGGCGAGCAACCGCACGCGCCGCAGCGAGGCGCCTTAGACTGCTTGCCTACACCACCGCGGCTAGAACGGGACACAATGGTGCCACCATAATAGTATAAACGTCATTCTCATTGCCCTGCAATATGGTGTGTGATCACCTCGAACGGCAAATTCAACTGTACACCTGAATGGCATGGTCAATATGAGGTTATCAGTCAGGTCTTGAGGGATATTTGGCCATTCTTGCCGCCCGTGGTGGCCGAAGGGACTGCGGCTCGCCAGTCACGGTCTGCACGGCCACTACGGTCGGGGGTTTGAATCCCCTCTCGGGCATGGATTTTTGTGCCGTCCTTAGTATTAGCAAGTCCATAAGTAGTTTGTAGGGACTGATGACCCCTAGTTAAGTTCCATAAGCTCTACAAACATCTGAACATTTGGCCATTCTTCAAATCAAATGTTTGTAAATCAATGGGACTTGACTACTGCGGGTAAGCCCCTGCGCTTACAAACTACTTAAACTAAGGAAATTATACACACACATACACACACACACACACACACACACACACACACACACACACACACACAAACAGAGAGAGAGAGAGAGAGAGAGAGAGAGAGAGAGAGAGAGAGAGAGAACACACACACACACACACACACACACACACACACACACACACACACACACACCAGAAGGACTCGAACCCGTCACGGTGTAGTAGCCGAGTGGTCTAACTCGCCTCGCTGCCGGCCGCGGTGGCCGAGGTGACTGAGGCGCTCCAGTCACGGTCAGCACGGCCACTACGGTCGGGGGTTCGAATCCCCCCTCGGGCATGGATATTTGTGCCGTCCTAGTTCGTAAGTAGTTGATAAGTAGTTTGTAAGTTTAGGGACTGATGACCCCGTAGTTAAGTCCCATAAGCTTAACAAACATTTGAACATTTTTTTCGCCTCGCTGCGGTGACTTAGGCATTGTTGTCTGCGGTGTTACTCTGTTGTACATCTCCGTAGTTCCTAATGTTTCCTTTTCTTGCGATGAGTATACGTAATTGCTGTAGTCAGGATCAACATTAAACCCCGCTAGAACCATCTAAATTCTACCATATGTATTTATATTAGCGAAAGCGTATCGCGCAAAACTGTAAGCTATAAAAGGGCGTCGCCATGGGGGAAAATTTGGAAAGCACTGCCCTAGATACCTCAACTGATCCCCTAATTATTTTGAACATTGTATAAATATATAAAAGGCTTGCACCCAAAATTGAGGAGGAAACCAAGTTAAACTTTAATTATTTCATTCGACATTATTGTCTAGGAGAAATTGATATTTTATTCTATACCACATATACAGTCGTTATGCCATAGTCACAAGGAAGAGAAAAATCATTTATTCACATAACGTGACTAGTTTCGATGATCCTTGTCGTCGTATCACACGTAAGAATATTGCATGTTGCAAGAAACTAAACATAAACTGAGCTGCGGTTGCTCGCCGTCAGAGGTTCGAGTTCTCCCTAGGGCATGTGTGTGTGTGTGTGTGTGTGTGTGTGTGTGTGTGTGTGTGTGTTGTACTTAGGTTAGTTTACCTTAGTTTGTTTGTAAGCTACGAAATTTTGACCACGCAGTTTGGTCCGATAGATTGACAAACATTTGAACATTTCACTCGAACCTCTGACGACGAACAACCGCGCACCTCGCAGCAAGGCGTCTTAGAGCGCTCGGTCACTCCACTTCAGCGGCCATTCTTCCACCACTCCAATATCCAGCTTCGCAACCATAGTGGGATGCGCTCGTCAGGCTGCAATGCGTCTACCAAGTGCATCCCAAACATACTCAGTCAGGTTTAAGTCCGCTGCACAAGCTGGCCATTCTGTTTGTTCAATGCCCTCAGCTTCAAGCTGTGAGGACGACCGTTTTCGTCCACCAGAAGGAACTCATCTCCTACGGCACCAGCGTATGGCGCACCAAAAGGTCTAAGGATCTCTTCTCTATACCTCTGAGCAGTCAAAGCGCCATTCTGAACGACACAGAGGTCCTTACGTCCGCCAACACTGATCCCTGTCCACACCATTTATCCACCACAATCATATGGTGATGTTACCTGCACATAAGCAGGATTGTTTCGAGTTCGATGTTCTCTTCAGATGAGGGAACAAAGAGTGTCTGGCTGAACATAAAATTTCGACTCATCTGTGAACAGAACCTGACACCATTCGTTTCTGATGTCTCTCTGGCCAGTTTAAGCGGACTAAACGGTGTCGTGGTTTTAATGGGACACACGCCATAGGCCTCCGTCCGTAGTGGCGATTTTGCGCCTCCTGTTTCTGCTGCGTTGCAGCAAAGTTGCACGCAGCCTTCTGCTCCACGGGCTGTTAATCAGAGATGTCATCTATTAATGATATTACCCATGGACGACCTTGGCCTTGCCTCCATTTAACGGTACCTGTTGTCCACGTCCTGGAAATTACACGTTGGGACACTCCAATAGCTGTAGCCACCTCCTTCCCACGGCTTTCCATGCCATAGCTTCGGGTGAATCACGTTGTTGTTGCATTGCACTGCCTGCTCACTACACTACCTGAATCCAACTGCCAGTGTGATTGGTATGGTAGAGTAGGCGCGCAGGAGTGGCGGTACGCTCTGAAGCGCCTCACGGCAGAGTGCGCGTCTACTCGCTGTCGAAGGTTCCAGCCCTTCCTCGATAATGTATGTTAGTTGAGTTAGTTGAAGTAGTTTGTAATTCGAGGGACTGGTAACTACTGCAGTTTGATCTCATAGCTTTACAAACGTTTGAAAATTTGGTTTGCAAGAGCAAACACAAGTGAACACCAACCTTATCTGCAGCATCTTTCTGTTATATCACTATGCCGGTTGCTATAATGTTGTCTACACTCAATAGAACGGAGAGAAAGTCGTTCAACAATTTCAGTTCATTCTGCCGATGACAATACTTCAGACTCTAGATAAGAGCTTCCCAAACTGGGTGTCACGACACCCTGGGGTGTTGCGTAGTAGTATCAAGGGTGTCGCGAGACAAACATCATAAAATAACACAAAATATCATTCTCTTCAGACTACCCTGAAGAATCGCCTGCAGCTATCATCCTCTCTTCATTCAGTGCACCGCAGATCACGAATTAAAGAAATGATCGGTGTACATTAATTGTGAGCTCAGCCGCTAGGTGGCAGCTCTGCTTCAGCAACAGTTGACTTTCTTTCTCAAAAAGCTGCACCTGAGCTTTTTTTAATGGATTTATCAAAGCCACGTCACCCTAGGTAGCGTTTCTTACAATTAAATGTCAATCAATGACACAGTGGCTGTAATAGCTGTCACAGGTTGTAAAAACAGTAACAATTGTTCGCTGACTAAAGCTCTTCAGTAGCTATGTTTAGTATGGAGTATGCTCTGGTGATTAACGGAGAGTAGTATTTTAAATGCAATGATCGTTGGTTCGAACCCTGGTATGCGTTAATATTTTTTTTTCTCTCAGTTTCCTGTATGTAACAGATTCTGGGACCAAAAATGACATTCATATTCTTACTTGTCGCCAATATTTATCCATTTTTTCCGAATATGTCGTGACTGCCGAGGTCGTGGTCAAGCAAGAACCTAACAAGAGAACTTAAATAATAATTCTTCACTTGTCATAAATACATCCTCTTTATTTCTGTAAATAATGTGATAGTATTTAAATGAAAGGGAACAGCCACAGTGCTGTCGAAATCAGGAATCCGGGTAACTAATTTCCAGATGCCGTTTTCAGTCTATCCAGCAAAACCGTATCTGGCCCTGACATGTACACAGGACAGCGAAAAACGGTTTCCCAAATTCAGTTTTCGTGTTTCCGAAGTTGGGTCGCTTGTAGAAGAAGCAAGTTTTATTGTGTGACTTAGGCATTGTTGTCTGCGGTGTTACTCTGTTGTACATCTCCGTAGTTCCTAATGTTTCCTTTTCTTGCGATGAGTATACGTAATTGCTGTAGTCAGGATCAACATTAAACCCCGCTAGAACCATCTAAATTCTACCATATGTTTTTATATTAGCGAAAGCGTATCGCGCAAAACTGTAAGCTATAAAAGGGTGTCGCCATGGGGGAAAATGTGGAAAGCACTGCCCTAGATACCTCAACTGATCCCCTAATTATTTTGAACATTGTATAAATATATAAAAGGCTTGCACCCAAAATTGAGGAGGAAACCAAGTGAAACTTTAATTGTTTCATTCGACATTATTGTCTAGGAGTATGACTGAAATTGATATTTTATTCTATACCACATATACAGTCGTTATGGCATAGTCACAAGGAAGAGAAAAATCATTTATTCACATAACGTGACTAGTTTCGATGATCCTTGTCGTCGTATCACACGTAAGAATATTGCATGTTGCAAGAAACTAAACATAAACTGAGAACATCATATGCATAAATTATGAAAAAATGTAGTTAGTTTAGAAACTGGAGCCAAGCCACCACTACACTACATATTTTCATAATTTATTCACATGATAATCTCAGTTTATGTTTAGTTTCTTGCAATTTGTGATATTCTTAGGCTTGATAATGATGAAATCATATAAAATAGTCACATTATGTGAATAAAAGATTTTTCTATTCCTTGTTACTATGACTTAACTACTATATATTTGGTATATAATAAAATAGAAATGAAACTTGTTGAATGGGTACTTCATGTTTCTCCAATGAATGACTCATTTATTAAGAGCTACAATTATGAGCCCTCTGGCATAGAAACGGTCCCGAGTGCTGCCACCAGGACAGTCCCGACGCTCAAACTGGTCTTACACAGAATGAAACTTTCACTCTGCAGCGGAGTGTGCGATGATATGAAACTTCCTGGCAGATTAAAATTGTGTGCCGGAACCGGGACTCGAACCTGGGACACTCCGCTGCAGCCGGCCGCGGTGGCCGAGGGGACTAAGGCGCTCCAGTCACGGTCTGCACGGCCACTACGGTCTGGGGTTCGAATCTCCCCTCGGGCATGGATATTTGTGCCGTCCTAGTTCGTAAGTAGTTTGTAAGTTTAGGGACTGATGACCCCGTAGTTAAGTCCCATAGACTATCCAAACATTTGAACATTTGAACTCCGCTGCAGAGTGAAAAGTTTCATTCTGGAAACATCCCTTAGGCTGTGGCTAAGCCATGTCTCCACCGTATCCTTTCTTCCAGGAGTGCTAGTCTTGCATGGTTCGCAGGAGAGCTTCTGTGAAGTTTGGAAAGTAGGAGGCGAGGTACTGGCGGAAGTAAAGTTGTGAGGCGGCATCGTGAGTCGTGTCGGGATAGCACAGTCGGTAGTGCGCTTGCCCGCGAAAGGCAAAGGTCCCAGGTTCGAGTCCCGGTTCCGGAACACAATTTTAATCTGCCTGGTCTTACACACTTTTCAAGGCTGCTTCTACATAACTTATCTAGCACCCTTAGTGTCTTATTAACCCTATTAATACGGGGGCCTTTTATCGTTGTGTTCAAACATAAGGATTGATACAGGGGATGAAACAGAGCAATAAAACTTAACGAAATAATGGTTTCCATGCTAGGTGCCATGTTTTCGATCAAAGTTTGTTACTGATACTGCCGTAAAATACGTGTGAATGTGTGGGAAAACGATTTCCATGTAACTGAACGCATGTGTTTCCATGCCTCCTTTGACATATGAGCACTAAAGTCGCAGTGGTGACACCGCTGCATGAATACGTTACTCCAATATCTTCATGTATGGAATGTGGTGTGCATACACAATACTTCTGACATGGACCTATAACAACAAATCACACAGAATGAGATCCGGAGAATGAGCTAGCCACGCAGATTGTCCTTCTCGTCTGATCCATCGACCAGGAAGGACATGCTTGAGATGCATCTGGATGTATATGTCAAAGTGAGCTGGAGAGCCATCATGCAGCAGCTACCTAACCTTCTGAATCATCAATGGCACGGCATGCACAACAGCAGCACCCTCTAGAAGGAAATCATGGATGCTGTAATGGGGCTTCATAGTACAGTGCGTATTAGACCACTGTCTCTGTAGAAAAGTGTGACTGAATAACCGTCTACCTCCTGTAGCTCGCTGACTACCCCGCAGGGGGACCGGTTTCTAATCACGGCAGAGGACTGGGTGTTGTGTGTTGTGCTCATCATCATTTTGATCATCATCGATATGCAACTAGTCGAAGTGACGTCAAGTAAAATGACTTACACTAGGTGGCCGAACAATCCCACGCGTGACCTCCCGGCCAAAAATGCCAGACGATCATTTAATTTTATTGAATAACTTATCTCCAACATGGAAACCATGCATTTATGAATATAAGTTCATTAGACCTCTTTTGTTCGTTACCCTCACCTCGATCAATCCCTAGAATTTCTATACAGTGGAGAGAATCACCCTGTAGCTATCATATGGTCCTGCCATGAGCAGACTCAGCTCTTGTTCAAGATGAAAAGGCGTTAGCGGCTAGTGAGCATTGCATTAAATCAAAGGAAATTTGTACCCAGCCAGGATTAGAACTCATGCCCTCCTGCTTACTAGACAGACACGTTCTTCACTACACCAATGGGGACACAGACATCATCACTGCTGTGGGCTACCACAGCACAGTTTCCATCAGAAGCAAATTCTCAACTTATCCACATACTGCTGAAGTACTGCTACCGGCAATCATCACATGTTACTCGCTCCACATCGCCGATTACCGTAACCGCACAGAACTGGTGTGCACCCTCACTAGTGAAAGGATCATTGGTCATTTAGTCCACCTTGTATTACGCAATATTTTTGTACCCTAAAATGGTGGCTCTGCAGGTGGTGGAATAAATCTACCACGACATGCAACCTTAGACGTCAGAAAGCAGTGCACGTCCCAATGAAAGACAGGTAAGAGGTCCTTATCTGTGCACAGAATGAACCAAACAACTACTCCTGTAAGTAGAAAAAAACTGCTAAGGGACCTCCTTGGGTACAGGAGTGTGGTGTTATTAGTGTAGGGGATAGGGAGAATATAGACGTAATATGAAAAGTTAACGAGTGGTGAGTGAACTTTACCGCAGAAGTTGAACATGGAAGCGGTGCTGTGTTGAAATCAGGCGTGTAACGTGTAGTAGAGCAGGACAAGAACGTTTCTGATTTCAGCAAAAAAAGTGAAGTGGTTCGGCGAAGCTTCGGGTGACGCAAGTAGGTCGGCGAGGGCGCCGTACTGCGTAACAGCCTGACAGCTGTTTTGCTTAAAGGTGGCTGCGACATACTTGATCGGAAGTAGGAGACCGGTCATGTTTAGCAAAGATCAGCTATGCCACATTTGTGAAATACAGGGCGACGGGGTCAACCTCGTCGTATAAATACAGGTGAAAAAACAGGTTCGTCAGAGAGTCAGCCACGGCAGAGAGAGAGAGAGAGAGAGAGAGAGAGAGAGAGAGAGAGAGAGGCAGCCACGGCTAGGCAGTCAGCTGCCGCCCGGACTGTGCTTCTCGTCGATGACAATTATTATTTTTGTAATCGCAAGAGTGAGTCTGTCGCAGGCTGGAAGCACTTCGATGCAGCGCGGCCAGCAGTCGATCATCACGATTAACACGGCATACCCGACGGGAGATGCAGCCAGCGGAATAGCGGAGGCCCAGCCTGCCGCAACCGGTAGCGGGGTCCAGGCCTCGACAGCAGCGCAACCGAGTGTCGAACCAGCGCATGGCGCGGTAAGACTGCAGCCACTCATCAGGAGGCGTGGTGTGGACGAAAGGACGTCGCCACACCTGAAGCGCTCCTGTGACCGTCTGGAGGTGAAGCAGCAGTAGCGGGAGAAGGAGGACCTGGGTTCAACTCCCGAACAACGACCAGCGCGGTACGGCCATCGCGGCGGCGGCGGCTCGGCGCAGTGCGAGGACGATACCTCCTCGCCTTTTACGCAACACAGAGGCGTAGCGGGCAGCCACACCAGCAGTGTCAGCTACTGCGAGGATCGTGGCGTCAGCTGGACGTCACCTCAGCGCATACATCACACACCGACACTCCACTCGGCCGTTTGTAAGCATGAGTTTCAATAAACTGTTTTGTAATACTGGCCCACTGTTTCATTGCCACCCCATCTCCCGAGTTGGGTACTGACCTCACAGCCCACATGGAGCGAACTAGTATAGCTATCCTCACATAGACGAAGTCTGGGTGTGGAACATCCCTCATTTGGTGTGTCCAAACACAAAACATTAGGGTCTCAGTAAAATAAAGCATATTTTAAAAAAAAATTTCAATTTATCAACTTTAAGCAAATTGGGAAACCAAAAACAAATGAAGTTAAAAATGATGAAATGAAATCGCGAGAAAAAGGAAAGAAAAAAAGGCGTACAAGATTAGACCGTTAACAGTTTCGTTTTGCTAGTCGAAGCCACAAGTAGCAATTAACAATGTGATAAAAGAAAAGAAAATATATTAGAGGGTGACTGAGTTCGTGCCTACACTTGAACTAACAAAGGTTGTGAGGTTGTCACAATAAATGCAGTACAATGTTGTTCTTGTGTTGGTGCCATTGCACGGAAGCACGGAAGCGACTTGGCAGAAGGAAAAAAACCTAGCTTCATGTTAGCACATAATTTACTAGGCATTGTGTCTTTAGTTGCTGCTGCATCCGTGACTGAAATTCTATCAAAAACTGCCTGTTCAGATCTGGAACCTAACTGAATCAGCCAAAAACTTCAAATTTTGTAGAAGTCAAGATCTTCTAACTACCCTGGACTAAATTTATGTGCAAAGTACACTAATCCACCAATTAGCCCACCATTGTGCCGCTCGATCTTGTCCGCAGACATTAACTAGATATGCAAAATTACAGTGTTTTCCAACGATTTAGGGACATGAATTTTGAAATTCCTGAATGCGATATTGGATGAGTGAAAATAGTGCCGTTTATGTTGCTTTTGACGTACTTCGTACATTTGGGAACCTTTTTAATGCCATGAAACACGTAATAACTTCAAAATATCTTCACATTTGTCTTTCTCAAGTTTCCTAAGAGCCCTGATAAGGTACGAGACTGTACATTACAGGACAGTTTATTTATAATTATCTTACAACCCACAGGCTTCTACTGAATAATTTCACTTTCTATTAAAAATAAAAATATAAATTGCTAGGAAACACCGGAAGATCTGCCCTTTGGAAAATAGACGTCGCTTTTCTACTCAGGAACGTTAAGGTTTCTTCATTGCAATTCTAGTAAAATCGGTGAGGGTGGAAAATATGAAACGTTTACAGAATGCAATAACTACAGGATTTCAAGTACCAAATCAGCTACCACAGCTGTGGATGAAGGAAAAACGTCACAGACGTGGCAATAAAACGGCAAAAGTAATCAAACTGTTTTCCAACAGCTTAGCCCAACTTCACAATTGTTGCTACAGCTGAACCGCAAAAGGCAAGAATTTTCAAAACATTGGCTTTTCAAGCTAAAGTAATTACAATCTAAAGAATATGCGCATATAGGAAAGACGATTGAAATGTAAAAATGTACGGATCATTAGACTCCACATCAAACTGATACGCGTCAAATAAACTGTCTGTTATAGTAGGAAGAGAACATAATAAAAGTTTATAGATCTCTTATGTTTGTATTCCACTTACTTTCAGCGGAATAAGGTGCAGATGTACACATATTCGTAAGTATTTGTTCATGGCGAAGTTGTTCTTTATACCACTGAATCAGTTAAATTCGGCTATTTTTACATCAATTTCCGTATTACGTACGTCTCTTGATACTTCACTAATGCATGTAACGCAAAAATTATACGAACTATTTCGTTAATTACTTAGAAAAATACTTATGATCAAACGTCACTCCTTCAGCGGCTTGTCCACCGCTTGGAGCGCTACTGTTGTTGAAACTGACACATGGTAACAACTTTCACAGCAGAGAGTGTCGCGACTATATGTTAGACTGTGGTATTAGTCTGTGGTTAAGCGTAATTTCCAAGGAGGTTAGAATACAGGGAGGTGACATTATCTATCCAGAGAACACGATTGGTTGAAGCCAGAAGGACCATGCTTTTGTGCGCAAAACAAAGATTTCCCATTTCAACACTGTATGAATATCACCCTGTTTACGTAATGTCACTAAATTGACAGTCATATCGTAGTATTTACTTACGTATAACGTATATCTCAACGACTAGAACTCCTGTATACACACACTATGACCAATGTTGCGGGCACAAACAAATTTCGAATTGCGCAGTTTGCTGGCTTCACTTTTTCAGTGTTAGGTCATCTGCAGAGATTCTAACCTCCTTGGTAATTTAGAATACTCAATCACGTGACTCGGAGCAGACGCGTTAAATGTTGGTTTCCAGTATAGAGATCACTGGTTTCGAATCACAACGCGGCAGAGGTACGAACATTCGCAGTCAACGTTATCTTTAATCTCTGTATCCCAGTGATTACAGACCAGTGGTAGTTAAGCAGTGATCTCTATACAAACTGGATGTAGAACACTGGTGTCTGAGCATTGAACTGCAGCATGCCTGCACATTCAAATGTTTTCCTGACTTTTTCGCATTGTTCGCCATGTTTAAATTTGGCAATCGAATTTCCATCAGTTATAACACTACAAAGAATTGCTTGCTTACCTCTTGGTTCGAACTTTATGTCAATAGACTAAGTATTCGACTGATATGGGAGCAGAATTTAAACGTAGGATTTTCGTTTTCTTCTAATACATCGTAGCAGCCATATTTGAATTTGGCAAGAAACGAAATATGAACATCTAGGGCTGGTACGTTCAAGCAGTTCAATATTCAGGTGTAGTTAAGCGTCTATTGCATCATCTTTGTTCGACAGTCGGATGTTTTCCGTAAACGCACGAGGCAGTCGAAACTCGTAAGTAAACAAATACTTCAGATAATTTATGATTTGTATTTCATAGTTAGATTTAGGCTGCCCCATACGATTAATCAAGATGTAACTTAATGAGAAGTCAATATTATTCATGTGAACTGTTCCACTTTGGTTGAAAGATACAGTTTTAGATCATTTGTAGGATGGGTTGCTTATCGAATTCGCGACCTCCAAACGATGTATATCAAATCGATATGTATGAAATCGGTGAGGATCATGTACGAAGATGTGAGTTACGATAAATGATTTGAGGGTTAAAGTGCAGTTTGAGTCCGCGACTCGTGCGAGAAAGACTAACAACTCCTTAAACAAGATCGGATAGAATGGGGAAAATAATATTTTCAGTTGTCCATGCAACAGATAATTAATGCTGTTCCTGCTCTATGGTTGACAGGTTCTTTTATGTACTCTTGCCCGGTCAGTAAATTAATTATCCTCGTAAAGCGAACATTTTGTTGACAACAAACTGCTTTCTAAAAGTACATCGAGAACCAGTTTGTCTTCGGTATAATTTTACGACACTTCTCGCTGGGCTCCAGTGCTTATGTTGGCAACAGATGAACAATGAAGTGTAGAATTGCGTTAATATTTTTCACGAGCTACAGAGTATATGTTATTGCTGCTCGTTTCACTTGCAGCAAAATTAATACTGTACCTGTAAAAGTGCAGTTTATGCGGCAGCGGCAGCGGCCAGCCGTCGCGCTCGCTAGGTTGACAACGGCAGAGCAGCCAATCAGAAGTCGCGATGCCGCGGCCAATAAGAAAGAGCGTTACAATTGTACTATGAAAACAAATCGAAGCGGTGTATGCAAAAGTTTTTGACGATCTACAAGTTACAGTTGCTATCATTATGGAAGTCACTTGATCACTGTTTCGAATATGTTATAAAATAAATAAAACGTGCTATACCTGCTCTATGGTTGACAGGTTCTTGTAAAAAAACTATACCTAACTTAACTTTCACTTAAAATGATCAATGTTTCGTACTGGTCATAAAACAAATAAAACATGTTTGACTGCTGTGGTGTATTAATAATAGGTCACTTATGTCCCTAATACGACAATTATCTAAAAATCTCAATCACCCAAACGCTGCACCGATATCCTCGAATAAACTTCGAAATTGACGCCAATTTTACTCGTCATGAAACACTCAATCTCATTGGCCGCGGCATCGCGACTTCTGATTGGCTGCTCTGCCGTTGCCAGCCTAGCGAGCGAACGGCTAGCCGCTGCCGCATAAACTGCACTTTAACCTACTGTACCTGCTCTGTGGTTGACAGGTTCCTGAATGTACCCTTGTCCGTTCAGAGAAAAAAATTCGTTTTAATTAAAGTTGTCGCGAAAAAACATTGATTGGTCATCTGAGTTGCCGACATTACCATTGGTGCCAACATAACCACTGCAGCCCGGCGAGAAGCGTCGTACAATTTAACCTTGTCTTCCATTGATTAAAAAGTTAAATTTTACTTATGGCAGCAGCAGCAGCTAATGTCGGTATCGAAATGTTCGCTTTAGGACGATAATTAATTTACTGACCGGACAAGGCTATATACAAGAACCTGTCAACCGTGGAGCAGGAACGTCATTAATTATTAATTTCAAGGTGAACATAAAATATTATTGCCCTCAATCTATGCAGTTTTGTTTAAAGCGTTACTTTCTCAATGCAGATAATCTAACTCACATCTTCGACTACAATTCTCGCCTATTTGATATATATCCCTTGGAGGCCGCGACTTCCTATGCAACACTTCTTCATAATTACCCTGCTTTTAAATTGTAATGTTGTAACTCAAGTATGATTGCACTCCGTCTCGTGAAATTTTCGAAGTGATATCGATGCGAAAGTCGGCTTTGTACCATGAAGTAATGACAATGTAGCATGTGACATCATTCGTGTGGAAGTAGAACATCGACAATCTTTCTTTTTCATCCATACTACTTTTTTGAATGTTGGCTGTGGTGACGTACTAATCTGTAAGTTGGCTCGAGATCTATGGTTCGACGAAAGCGCATGTCTAGTCAAAGATGGGAAAAGCAATTCGCGGTTTTCAAGTGACATTTGCAGTACGTGTATAAACGTGCTTTGCTCTTGAACAAACTTTATTAGCTTGCAAACAATGGCTCTCGTTTGCCTACCAACATCACCATCGATTACAAATTGCAATAAACAGAATAAAATTCACTGAATGACTCACTACAATCAAGTTTAATTTTGACAATGCCTATGACAGTCTCATCAGAGCGTTCAAAATACGGATGTTCAATAAATATCGATGTTTTGATTTTTTTTAAATCGATGTTTAAACCTCGATGTTACGTTCTCTAAAATACCGAAACATCGATGATATGGAAACAACATCAGAGCATCGATACTTCCATGTTGAAGATTCAAATCGATGATATATTAAAAATTTTGGTTTATTATGCGAAACATCTAAGATTGCTTATCATTTTCTAATAACTGTAAGCGATCTATTTCTCCAGTAGAGGGTAAAATTTTACTCATTACAACGGGGGTGTAGTGTGCTGAAGTTGGCAGCGACCGCCGAATGGTACTCGAGAAGCGAACATTTTATGGCCAACATAAACACACTACGTCGACGCCGTAAGTAAAATTTAACAGTCGAAGTTAAATCAGTTCATCGCAATTTCTTACGGCTGTTTTATTCGGACACAAATAGCCTAGCTGTTTACATGCCCTTTAAAGTGACAGCGACACCAATGATACTGTATGCGGTATTGCTAGTCTAGTAATGTATGACAGTTGTTCTGTCGAGGGATTAAAGTTGATATGGCAGGTAACGGGAGCGTCAGCGGTGCTTCTGTAGCGCTCGAAGGTTGGCCAGATTTCGCGTAGCCAATGTTGTGCCACTTTGGAATGACAAATGCCAGGCGAAAAAAGATTGAATGAGTTTTTAGCTTCGACCATAGATGTTGGTAGACTGGGCACGGCATTGTTTTCAAGGCACCAACATCTCTACAGCTAAACCATTATTTTGCCAACAGTCACTTGATGGTGTCCAGATTTGTTTATAAATTTACAAACCGTTTTGTGTGAAGGGGAGTAACATTAAATTTCAAGCTTAAGTATTATCAATTTAAAATAGTGTTATTTCTTGAAAACTGCTCTGTTGTTTTTGTATTCAATTAATGTTTGCCAACCGTCACGTGATCTTACGTTCCTACAACGCCCTGTGTACAGCCGCTCTGTTGTTAGTATCTATGGTCAAAGGTTTATAGCACTATCTGGTTTGTTGTTTTTGCGAGCGTCTTATAATGTAGCGATATCAAGGCAGACCAGGCGATTAAATGGCTGGAGTTACGTTAAGTCAATAATAATTTTTTCATTATCTATTATTTACAATGCAACCTGACATGCCTACGTTCACCAATCGGCCTACCGAGCTCCAGTTTAAATGAAAGATACTAATCATTTGAAACATTAATCACTTGCCTTTTTTTGTGAATAACGCATCATTATTTCTTACAATACAAACTGATCCATTTACGTTTACGCATGCACCTACCGAATCAAATTTTAATTAAAAATACTAAGTATTTGTAATTGATATTACCCTAGGATGCTGTGAAAATTTAATACGTCATATTTTTCGTTGGAACACGGCTGTCTCATCTGACGCCTAGCGCAGCTTCTTGCTAGAATGTCGCACAGCGACCACTTTCAATAACGCTGCGTTAAGTCACTTAAGTACAATCGCTACAGAGTGTCGCTGCTGGTGGTCTGAATATTTACCTTGCTTAAGATTGTTTACTTTTACAACTAAAACATCTGTGTTATTGGACATCGATGTTTTCAATTCGATATTTGTCGCACATCGATTTCTTTTAACGGTGTTAATACCGATGTCAACATCGATGGTTTTTTAATAACGATCATCCCTAATGCAGAACAATACTGAGCGCTCATTGGCCGTCGAAGAATGCGTGACGCAGATGAGCCGACCAAGCCTAAACTCGACTGCCATCGTTCCTGGTTCAAACTATAGGTATAATTGGTAATTGGTTGTGAGTTGACACAGCTGTATTACTCGGTAGGTCTATCTGCCGGATAGCCTTAGATATTTAGCTTAAGATGGACGGGGATACGACATAACTGTTGAAGAAACAGACATAAACAACTACCTATAGCATATTTTGAACCCTTCATTCATCCTTCACAACATTATTTTTGAATTTTATCACAATCTTTCGTGATTATTTCAATCATTTCTAACTTTAGAATGTGGCGTTATGTGAGATTACCGCCCAATAGAAATACTGGTAATTAATAGCATTTGATAATTAAACAGTATGAAGATCACTGCAAACATTGACCATGCCAATGCACTAAATGTTACACAATTTTAATCTTATTAATTATAGTAGCAATGTATGTACACAGTTGGGTGACAACATTGATAGTTAGGCCATAGGTAGAAATTCTCCACGTTGAGATTTGCTGTGTGCTTGTAGCTGACGGGAGGCCAGTGAGCAGGCCGATGTTGGTGGCTTGTTCCAACTTAGGATTTTACAGTTCGTTTCCGGTGAGGGGAGAGAGGGACAATGGCGAGTGCCAGGCACAGTGCAGTGCACAAATATTGTAATACTACTGGCATTTGAAGTAATACGATGCAGTTAGGAACCTTTAAGGCCCTCATTACAAAATAGCCTGTTGATAAATAAACAATACATTAGCTGATATAGTCACATCTAACGTAATATGTTTGATTGACAATGAAAAGTAATAAATTACCAACGAAGACAAGACAGTTACACAACTAGCATGGTAATGTTTGTTTATAAAAATAATATATTAACTATTTTTCATTTTATTTTCAATCAATCTTTTGTATTTTACCTTGAAATATTCAGTTAAATCAGTTATCTGTGATATAAGAAATTGCACGATTATGATAAACAGTACAGAGGATGTTTATACTAATATAAAAACGTAAGAAAATATTTGTTTAATGTGTAGTGTAATTATTTTGATTTTAAGTAAAGTTTTAGAAATGTATTGGCTGAGCGCTGTACGTTGGCAAATCGGTTAGAACAGTTCACATGGGGAAGTTGATGACGTAGGGGAAAAAACCCCGGCAGTTGAGCTTTTGGCGCGCGCGCGCGCCTGGGCAGGAAGTGAGGACTCCAGAGCACGTGGTGTGGCTGGCCGGGCGGCGTCGCTCTGCATCAGTCGGCATGGGGATCTCGAGGTGGTGACTTGAGATTTGTCTGTGGCAATCGCCACGTGTGGTTGCTCGTCGTAGACTGCACCAAGTTAAATCGAGTGCTACTGTGTGTTTGTGAATATTTAGCCGGTGGAACAAGGTGTGCATCGCATTGAATTAAAGTGACTGTGATTTGTTAATGTAACACGTGTCATCGCATAGGCATGAACATAAACGGTGTTTGAGACACCCACATGGTGTGAAAACAATTCGCGACAAATATTCATTTTGTCTGGGGGCTCTCGAGCTATAACTTTATTTGATAAATGTGCCGACGTACAGACGTATCAGCCACAGGGTTCAAGTATTGTGAAATAAACAACATAAAGTGAACTTTCACGTGTTTTCAAAAATAGTAGTTAGTACACCCTTTTCTCTCATGAACTTGAATTTATTATGAATTTGTTTTGTTAATCATATGCAGGGAAGGAAAGCTGCGAACGTGTGATATCATCCCCTAGAAAACGAGTCAAACAGTCGCAATAACAGTTCCAGTGTTTTTGCATGTTTAGGAATTTGGTTCGCAGCTGGTGGTTGTGAGTTTCAAAAATTAATCTTTCCCTATTTTAAACTCTCACCCCGACCTTCACGCTTGCATTTGGGGGCTCGTCCGAGATAAGTTCACGTTGGACTTGCTCGTACGGAGAGATTAGGGTGTGTATAGGACAGTGAACAGTTACAAACAGTTGCAAGCAGATACGCAATCGCGTCGCGCGGTTAACGACGGTTAGTGACGCAGAGTTCGGGCGCGGGCATCCGTAACCGGCGATCGACGGCCCATCGGACCGGCAGCAGTGAGCGGTGGCGCGTGGGTTCAACGCACTCAAATTTCATCTTCTGCAACGGACGGCAGTGATCGTGGGGACTTCGCAAGTCGCCAACGGAGCGTCGGGGCCCAGCAGCTTCGATTCTACAAAGGATAAGGGATGCAGTGAGGACATATTCCAGCCACAGCTTCTACAACAGACGGCAGCGAGCGTTGGGGACGTCGCAGCTCGTTGCAGCAACTTCTGGATTAAAAGATAAGTAAAGCAGCTGGCGCTATAAATTCTTGTGTGTTAATCAAGCTTTCTTGTGATACCGATAATGGATAGTGTTTTTAAGAGGTCGCCAAGCGACGTAATTTCAGAGAGTAGCATACCAGAAAGTCCAGAGAGGGTAAATACTGGGGGAATGTTGTTGACACCGGAGATGTTCGCAGCCATGTTAGCGAGTTTTAGCTCAAATTTAGAATAAAAAATAGAAAATTCAGAATCAAATTTAAAATCAGAAATAGAAAATTCAAACTCAAATTTAAAATCAGAAATAGGAACTGTAAAATCAGAATGGAAAGCAGACTTTAAGGCTGACATTGGGGCACTACAAAATTCAATGTGTGCATAAAAGGCAGAAATAATCACAGACATTGACAAAAAGATAGGAAGTCTAACAGAACGGTTTGATAATAGGGAAAAGGAGATACATGCCAGAATTGGTGCTATTGAGACTGAGGTAGGAGACAAGTTAGATGCTGTGAAACAAATATGTGATCACAGGATTGAGGGCACTATGCAGGCGTTGGCTGAGGTTGACAAGAGGATGGTGGCAGGTATTGAGGAAATAAAAACTTTGTTGTCAGGAAAATTAGAGAATACAGAATGTAACTTTAGGAAAAAGATAGAACAAGTAGTGACAGTAAACAATACTGAGATTGCGAAGGTGAACACTAGAATAAATAATCTAGAATTGGGTACTGCATCAGGAAACACTAATTGGTCCATGGTGCAGACACCTAATGGCAAAAAGTTTTCAGGAGTGGATAATTATCATCCAGTAGATTTTTTGGCTGCATGCAAGGACCAATTTGTGCCTGGTATGTCAGACCAGTGTAAAGTGAATTTAACAAAGAGAATGCTTGACTGTTCTGCTCAAACTTGGGCAAATCAGTGTGCTGATAAATTTGTTACTTTTGAGGCGTTTGAAAAATTGTTTTTAAATAAGTATTGGGGGGAGGCCAAGCAAGCTAAGATACAAAATGAATTCTTGAACGGGCCAAACTATGTGAAAGGGAGACAGAGCATGAAGGAATTTTGTTAGGAGGAACTTGAGAAACTAATACATTTAGATACACCTTTGAGTCCTTTAGCAGTAATTTCCACTTTGTGTAGGAGGTCACCTGCAGATTTGCATTGGCGGTTAATTTACCATCCCACAGATTCAGCTGAGAATTTCATTGAATTTGTAGAAACGATAGACCAGGGTTTAGTTATGGAACGACAGCTCAGGGGAACACAGCATGTGAACCACAATGAAAACAGAGGCAGTAGAAATGTGGGTCATAACCAGGGAAACCACAATAGAGAGAGGAATTTAAATGAAAATTGGAGAGGTAACAATAACAGAGGAGACAACTGTGATAATAGAAGCCAGAGGGAAACATGGGAAAATGATTGGAGAAATCAAAGGCAGGAAGGTGGAAATAGGATTGGGGATAACAGTAGGAAAGAAAATCAGAGACAGAATCAGGGAAACTAAGATTTGTTCCAAATGAGGTCCGTTTTGGGACAAGGAACTATTCTAATAATAGGACCAGAAGATGGGATAACAGAGGATCTTATAACCATAATTACAATAGGAATAGAGATGGGGAGAGAAGGGAGGAAAAAGTATGTCACATGGACAGAGATGGTGACGGGAAAGAGGAAGTAGGAATTCACAAGGGCAAGGATAAAGAAAAGAGGGAAGAAAACATAAATAGAGTAAACAAGGAAAGGGAGAAAAGAGAGGAAAGTATGTGTCAGATGGATGCTGTTATAAGTAGTGAGGAAATTTTTGGGGATTGGTTTTTGCAACATGACAAGAGAAATGCAAACAGGAGGAATGATAGAAACAAGGACAATAAAGGAGAGTATGATGTGGGAAGTTTATTTGATAACAACATTAAAGAGGTTAAAAACAGTGTTGGGTTAGCCATAATTTTCGATAGGTCAGAGGCACAAGTGTTGACTGAATGTGAAAGTATGAATGTAAATATTGATGATACTCTAGCCAGCATAGATGTTGTGGAATGTATGAATGAGAGTGAATGTTTTTCCAAATTAAGTGTAAATAAATGTGGTCCAGTAGAGACAATAAATGACAATGGACCTACTGTAATTGAAGGCCAAGTTGACAGTGTAGATGCACAAACCAAAAATTTAATTGGGAAAATAAACTGGATTAGGAAGTGGGCACCAGATGATTGGCTACTGCACAAATATGATTACTTGGACAGGCTAGGCAAACAATATAATAGGGACCAGACTTATTACAATGTGATGAAAGAGTTTGTGAATGGGGACAATGAGTATGATCAATTAAGGGTATTAGGCATGTGTACCTTAGATCATGATGAGATAAGTGAGGTACATGAACTTATACAGGAGGGGTCAGGTGATAAGGAGAATAAAATACAATCATCTGTCATTTATAATAATGAACAATATACATGCATGGATGAAGATGGGTTGAATGTAGGTTGGATTAACAAAGAAGTGCATAACTATGGGACTGATGATTGGATTAGGTTTTTAAAATATTTAAAAACAGTAGAGCCAGTGGCATGGGAAAAAGAAAATTATGCTTTTGCAAAAAAAAATAGGGGTATTAAATGCAGGGAACTCAGAATTTGAAATAATCATTGAGGAGGAGCTGTTTATTCAACATTTATTGGTGATGAAAGGTCTATGTTTAAATCTAGTGTTAGGAAGTGATTTTCTGTGCAAATATGAAGCTCAGTTGGAATATAAGGATAAAGTGCTAGAATTAAGTCTGGAGGGATGCATGAAGAGGGTGAAATTCAAAAATGTTGTAAATGATAAACATTTAATGGCATGTTTACACAAGTGACTGCCATAAACCAGTGTAAATCATGAAGTATGAGATTCAATGCATTGTAGATAGGAGGTTAAGAATTTGTGTATATTTATTCTGTGGTCTGTGTTAGTATCTACTTGTGTGTTTAGATTTAAGCATTGGGGTCAAGTTTACAAGTAATCTTTGTAAATGTTTTTCTTTTGTTGTTTGTGTTAAAACATGTGTTTGTATCAGATTTGCAGTTCAACAGTGGTACATGAGGTAAATATGTATGTATGTATGCCAACACCAAAGGATAGAGGAAGTGGGAGTGTACTGTTTATGTGTGTGTATATGTGAGCAGGGCTGGATTTGTGGTGTGAGTTGTGGGGTGACTCGGAGAACGAGAAAGTGGTGGACATTGATGCATGCAGTGGGGTCTGTGGCTTAGATAAATTGTGATGAAAATGTCAGCTGACAGGGTTGCATATGTGGGTGTGACTGACCATATGGGTCAGAAGTGAGGAATGTATGTTTTGTTGTGGCTGTTTTGGCTAAAGTTGGGTTGGATTGAGAAATGTTTCAATGAAAGACAGTGTTTGCTCTTTAATGTCTGTATCTTTGAGTGTTTGGTAGGTAATATGTCTAATAGGGAATGCTCTGTATTGTTATATTAAACTGATTCTGATAACACATTTTGGTTTCTTTAATGGTGCTCAACTGTTGACTGAACAATTTCTGCAACAACAGTTGACGAGAACTATTTTTCTGTCTAGCCTGAGTATCAATAGGGTTTGGTGATATTTTATTTAAAAAATGTAGATGTTTTGTGATAAACTAATTTAGAAATTAGACTTTAACCTTAGATATTTTATTGTGGGGAGTACTTGTGAAAAGCACATGAGGCTGATGACAGGGGTGCAAATTTAATCTCACACCAGCAAAAAATAATTTTTTTTGGTGCGAGGGGGTAGGATTTGTATTTATGCTTGTAGGTGTCATTTTGATAGAGAAAATTCCCTATGATAACATACTTTTGGTAGTATTATTTGAGCTTTGAGATATATTTTTGACATAGGAAGGTTGTTTTTTTTTTTATTTGATGGAGTAATACTCCAAGTAGGCCACATATTCTCTTGTCTGTTTCATCTGAAGCTATGGCTGATGAGAGTGCAGGCATGGTGGTTTGGGTTAATCTGATAATGACTAACACCAGCCACTTTCAGTTCTTAATTCTGTTGATTTACATGTTACTGTACATGTCTCAATGCTTAGTTTCAATTGCACCAAGTCTGGATGGCAGGGGGGTGGGATACAAATCCAACCGAATCCTGGTGTCCAGACAAACTTTTGTCTATGTTGACTCATGAGTGCCTACTGCTCTTCCTGTTCCATGTAGGGTGCATATGACGTGTGTGAACAAGAACGCTTGATCCAGTGCCATGAATCTAAGCTGCAACAGCATGTTGGTTGAAATGACGGAGACATAGGACCGTACACCATGGACCAGAGTTACTGCAACGATGACTCTGGGGTTCTCAGTGTCAAAGTGGTGAGAGATTTCCTTCAAACAAGTGGAGTGTACACCGTCAAAAGTTTTTATAGTGACAATTCTAGTTTTTCCATGTAGGACAAGGTTCTCTAAAGACTAAAGTTTAATAATATTATAAATTTGGTGCCAATTCTGTATATAAACAACAGGCACACTTAAAATTCATGGATGTAATTAGTTATAAGGATCCTTTTCTTAAAAATATGCACACACTATAAGTGGTCTTAATGGTACAAATATTGGGAAATTATCTCACTGCCCTGTTTATTTTTTATTTATCTACTTATTTATTTTTTGCATTAGTTGAGGTCATAATTGGCATAGTGTTTGAGCCAATCCGATTCAATAATTTTGTAATTTAAAAATTTTGTTCATTTGAATGTATTAATTTTGGTGCTACTTGCGCCATCCTGCACATGGTTTGGATGCCGCAAGTGGGGGTATTGTGAGATTACCGCCCAATAGAAATACTGGTAATTAATAGCATTTGATAATTAAACAGTATGAAGATCACTGCAAACATTGACCATGCCAATGCACTAAATGTTACACAATTTTAATCTTATTAATTATAGTAGCAATGTATGTACACAGTTGGGTGACAACATTGATAGTTAGGCCATAGGTAGAAATTCTCCACGTTGAGATTTGCTGTGTGCTTGTAGCTGACGGGAGGCCAGTGAGCAGGCCGATGTTGGTGGCTTGTTCCAACTTAGGATTTTACAGTTCGTTTCCGGTGAGGGGAGAGAGGGACAATGACGAGTGCCAGGCACAGTGCAGTGCACAAATATTGTAATACTACTGGCATTTGAAGTAATACGATGCAGTTAGGAACCTTTAAGGCCCTCATTACAAAATAGCCTGTTGATAAATAAACAATACATTAGCTGATATAGTCACATCTAACGTAATATGTTTGATTGACAATGAAAAGTAATAAATTACCAACGAAGACAAGACAGTTACACAACTAGCATGGTAATGTTTGTTTATAAAAATAATATATTAACTATTTTTCATTTTATTTTCAATCAATCTTTTGTATTTTACCTTGAAATATTCAGTTAAATCAGTTATCTGTGATATAAGAAATTGCACGATTATGATAAACAGTACAGAGGATGTTTATACTAATATAAAAACGTAAGAAAATATTTGTTTAATGTGTAGTGTAATTATTTTGATTTTAAGTAAAGTTTTAGAAATGTATTGGCTGAGCGCTGTACGTTGGCAAATCGGTTAGAACAGTTCACATGGGGAAGTTGATGACGTAGGGGAAAAAACCCCGGCAGTTGAGCTTTTGGCGCGCGCGCGCGCCTGGGCAGGAAGTGAGGACTCCAGAGCACGTGGTGTGGCTGGCCGGGCGGCGTCGCTCTGCATCAGTCGGCATGGGGATCTCGAGGTGGTGACTTGAGATTTGTCTGTGGCAATCGCCACGTGTGGTTGCTCGTCGTAGACTGCACCAAGTTAAATCGAGTGCTACTGTGTGTTTGTGAATATTTAGCCGGTGGAACAAGGTGTGCATCGCATTGAATTAAAGTGACTGTGATTTGTTAATGTAACACGTGTCATCGCATAGGCATGAACATAAACGGTGTTTGAGACACCCACATGGTGTGAAAACAATTCGCGACAAATATCCATTTTGTCTGGGGGCTCTCGAGCTATAACTTTATTTGATAAATGTGCCGACGTACAGACGTATCAGCCACAGGGTTCAAGTATTGTGAAATAAACAACATAAAGTGAACTTTCACGTGTTTTCAAAAATAGTAGTTAGTACACCCTTTTCTCTCATGAACTTGAATTTATTATGGATTTGTTTTGTTAATCATATGCAGGGAAGGAAAGCTGCGAACGTGTGATATCATCCCCTAGAAAACGAGTCAAACAGTCGCAATAACAGTTCCAGTGTTTTTGCATGTTTAGGAATTTGGTTCGCAGCTGGTGGTTGTGAGTTTCAAAAATTAATCTTTCCCTATTTTAAACTCTCACCCCGTCCTTCACGCTTGCAGTTACCAGCATTCGCTTCTATTGACACATTTCTCGAAAGTGTCTAAGTTAGTGAGGTGTATTTAATAACGTGTTATTACGCAGTAAAATCCGATCAGTTTTTTGGTGTAGCTATAGACAGTATAAAACAGACAAGCCACTACGAAAATGGAAGGGAACATAGACGAGAAGATACTAGCTAACTATTATACAACTTAAATTGTGATGAATTTCATATAATTAAGATTGAAAGTATGAAAGAAAACTGAATCGACGGTAACGTTGCTGCCTCCACATAACGACCTATTCTCCCCCGTCTAAAAATTCTGCCTTTTTAATTGCTCTGTGTAAGCTGCTTCCTTATACGTCGTATAAACATACAAGAAGGGATTACCCTGTTACAGGCTGTGCCAGGTTGCAAACCAATGCTGTCATGTTGATGTTTGTCTCATGTAAATGTTCGCCGCTATGCTGCAAACGGTTTCCAATTAATCGTTGAATAGTGCATTCAAATTATGGTACAAGGATATTGCTACTCACCTCTAAAACCGCTTAGGACCCTATTCTGTGGAGCAACTCGTAGTTATATGCATACTGTATTAAAACAATCCGTTCACGTCAATTTGCATTATAATACTGACCCACCTGGTATTGTTGTTGTTGTGCTCTTCGGTCCGGAGTCTGTTTTGATGCAGCTCTCCACCCTACTCTATTCTCAGCAAGCCTTTTCATTTCCTCATACGAATGGCAACCCAAATATATTTGAATCTTGTTGCTATATTCGTCTCTTTTAGTCGAAATATGTCAAAAATTCCTGTACTCCCCAATTCTTTTCAGTACCTTCTCATTAATTATGCGATCTACCCCCCTAATCTTTAACATTCTTTTGGAGCACCACATTTCAAAAGTTTCCATCCTCTTCCTGTCTGAACTATTTATCACTTCCGTACAACGTAACACTCCACACAAATACCTCCAGGAAAGACTTCCTTATACTTAATATTAATTGTTAACAAATTTCTCTTCTTCAGAAAAACTTTTCTTCCCATTGCCATTCTGCATTTTATATCCCCTGTACTGCGAGCATCGTATGTTATTTTACTGCGCAAGTAACAAAATTCATCTATCATCTTTATTGTTTCGCTACCTAACCTAATTTTTACAGCATCGCCTGGTTTTCTTAGACTGCATTCCATTACCCTTGTTTTGCTCTTGTTAATGTTCATCTTATACGCTCCTTGCAAGACACTGTTCAAATGTTTCTAAATCTATGAGACTTAACCTCTTTGGTTATTAGTCCTTAGACTTACAAACTACTTAAACAAAGTTAAACTAATCTAAGGACAATATACACATCTATGCTCGAAGGAGGCCTCGACCCTCCGACGGTGATCCGCAACAAAGCGCCTTAGATTGCTCGGCCACTGCATCAAGACACTGTTTATTCCGTTCCACTGCTCATTCAGATCCGTTGCTGTCTCTGGCAGAATTACAATGCCATCAGCAAACCGCAAGGTTTTTATTTTCTCCCCTTGAACTTTAATGCGTTCTCCAAATTTCTCCTTGCTTTCCTTCACAGCTTACTCAATGTACAGATTGATTAACATTGTAGAAAGTCTACAGTCCTGCCTTACTCCGTACCCAACCATTACGTCCCTTTCATGTCTTTAGACTCTTATAATTTGCTATTACAAGTTGTAAATAACCTTCCATTAGTTGACATTTTATCTCTGCTGACTTCATAATCTGAAAGAGTGTATTCCAGTCAATATTATCAAACGCTTTCTCGAAATCTACAAAAGTTAGAAATGAAGGTCTGCCTTTCCTTAGCCTATCTTCTACGATAAGTCTTATGGTAAGTATTGCCACCAGTGATCCTACATTTCTCCTAAATCTAAACTGATCTTCCTGAAGGGGAGCTTCTACCATATTTTTCATTCTTCTGTGTATAATTCAGGTTAAAATTTTGCAACAAAGACTTATTAGACTGATGGTTTTGTAATTTTCACAGCTGCTGCACCTGCTTTCTTTGGAATAGGGATTATTCCTGTTTTCTTTGAGTCTGAAGGTGTTTCACCTGTCTCATACATCTTGCATACCAGGTGGAATAGGTTTGTCACAGCTGTCTCTCAGAGACATCATTAGCTCTGAGGGAATGTCGTCTACTCCAGGGGCCTTGATTCTTTGGTGTTTGAGTGTTCTGTCAAATCCTTCTCTTAGTATAGTGTGTCATCTTCATCTTCTTCCTCTTCCCTTTCTACTACATTGACTTGAAGTTTGTTTCATTTTTAGAGGTCCTCTATATATTCTTTCCAATTTCCAGCTTTCGTGTCTTTGCTCAGAACTGGTTTGCCATCTGACCTCTTGATATTCATACAGATGCTTTTCTTGTCTCCAAAATGTCTCTTATTTTCCAGTAGGCGGTATCTTTCCTCTAACTATACATTCTTCTCCAGACTTGCATTTGCCCTCTAGCCATTCCTGCTTAGCTATTTTGCACGTAATTTCAATCTCATTTTTAGCTGTCCGTACTCAATTTTATCCCATTTACTGCATTTTTAGATTTTATCGTTTCTACAATTAAATTCAATATTTTCTGCGATATCCAAGGATTTTTGGTCGGTCGTGTCTTGCTACCTATTTGGTCCTCTGTGTGCCCTGAAACAGTCATCTCTCAAAGCTATCTATTTGTTTTATATTGTATTATTGCCCCCGCTTCTGTCAACTGTTGGCTGAAGCTCCTTGTGAAACTCTTACGTATCTCAGGTTCCTTCAGTTTATCCATGCCACATCTCCTTATTTTCCTACGTTTCTGCAATTCCTTCAATTTCTGTTTCCAGTTCATAACCAGTAAGATATGATTAGTCTACATCTGCTCCTGGGAATCTACATCTACATATATACTGCGCAATCCACAGTAAGGTGCGTGGCGGAGGGTGTACTGTACCACTACTGGACATTTACTTTCCTATTCCACACTGAAATAGAACTAGAGAAAAAAGAATGTCTATATACCTCCGTACGAGCCCAAATTTCTCTTACCTCGACTTTATAATCTTTATGAGAAATAAAACTAGGTGGCAATAAGATCGTACTCCAGTCAGTTTCAAATTACGGACCACTAAATTTCCTCAATAGAACTTTTCGTAACGATCGTCGTCTTTTCTCTAGCGAATCCCGTTTGAGTTCCCAGAGCATATCTGTGACACTAGCGCATTGGTCGAACGTACCTGTAACGAAACTAGCAGCTCGCCTCTGAACTGCTTCCATGTCTTCCTTTAAACTGTTCTACTGCGGGTACCAAACACTTGAGCAATACTCAATACGTTGTCGTACAAGCATTTTATACGCGGTCTGCTTTACAGATGAATTACGTCTTCCCAAAATTCCCCCAATAAACCGCATTATTCAAAACGTACAGCTTCTGAAATCTATGTGTTGCCACTTCCGCTGTCTCCTCGTCTCTTTCACGTACTCAATCGTCTTTCGTTATTCTTAAGCCAAGTGTTTGTTATAATTTATAATAATGGAAAGTCCAGGTTGGAATTAATAATATAGTGAGGACAGATTACAACTCACCGCAAAGACGTGGCGACGAGCTGCGGAAGCCGGAGGTGATGGTTGTATGACTGTGTTGTGTGCCTGTGTGATTGCGTGAGTGTTCTATTTTCTGAAGAAGGCCATGGCCGATAGCTGAATGTGTTGTATGTGTGTGTCTTTTGCATGTGCCTGTCGCAGCTCGTCGCCACGTCTTTGCGGTGAGTTGTAAACTGTCCTCACTATATTATTGTTTGTTATAATTGTTCGATGCAAAATTACACCAGGTGACTTTCTCTGTATATTCTAAAGAAGTGTAGAAAGACATTTACGAAGACTGTATGTCTGTTGACTAGCTACATTACCTGTTGGTTAAATTGGAAAGGTGGCAGGTTGTGTTTTTTTGTTCAGTGGTCCCTATTCAACTTGGATATTGAACTCCAGCAATCTGGTAATGCCAGACATAGATCTTCATATCTCATTTCTTGTCAGACTGCAAAATGGATGCCACAAAATATCTCTATAACACGGAATATTTTCAGATTCCGCTCCTACATCAGGCTATTGCATAGTACAAATCAGTTGTAAGCATTTTTTGTCTGGTACAGCCTAGTCGATTTGTTTGCAAAATTCCAACACGGCTAACGATGCAAAAAACATTATCTGCTGACCGCTACAGTTCTATGCAGAGAGAGCATCATCAAACTTTCGTGTAAAACTTGACTTCGCTTCGCTGTGGTTCAGTCTGGTATGAAATGAATGGGAAAGTAAATACAAAAAATTCTTGTGAGCATAAACACACGGGTTAGGCGATTTAGGGACTCAGGATGATGTCGAGTATAAATGCCCCTGAGAATAGCTATAGTTTTTTCATATTCTGTCGATCTATATCTCCATCTCCTCTCTCTCTCTCTCTCTTTTCTCTCTCTTTCTCTCTCTCTCTCTCTCTCTCTCTCTCTTTCTCTCTCTCTCTACTTCATTTTCCTCGTCTATCTACCGCGTGCCCCCTCCTCTCCAAAGAGCGCATGGTTCTTTCGTGAATACGTGTGTGGTAAGCACGGGGTTCTGACCTAGTGCATCCTGACCTTTCTTTACATTTTCCTCGTTTCCTACCCTCACTTCCCACCGAGGTACTGATGACTTAGGCAGTTTGGTCCCCCCGTTGCAAACCACCAACCATCCAGTAGTTTGTAAGCTACGCACTGATGGCCACGTAGTTTGGTCCGATAGATTTACAAACATTTGAACATTTATTTTAAATTTTCGGTATGAAATCTGTGTGACAGTTGGAGATTTTAATACGTGTTAGGAATGGTAATATCACACATACACACACTAATATATATATATATATATATATATATATATATATATATATATATATATATATATATATAACACGTATAAAATTTATTAACTCAATGGTGATTGGTTGCAAATACTTTTTTATATACTTTATGACCGAGTTTGGGCATAGCTCATCATCAGATACACTTCGGTATACAAGAAAGAGAAGTGGATATAGTGCATTCACGTAATTGTTTTTACTGTGTCCACTTTTCTTTCTTGTATGCCGAAGTGTATCTGATGATGAGCTATGCCCAAACTCGGTCATAAAGTATATAAAAAAGTATGGGCTGCGTCGCCGCGGCGGAGCGGTCGAGCGCGTTGAGGCGCTATGATACGATGCGAGAGGCCGTTCCCCGTCGGGGTTCGAAACCCCTCGGCCATGGATGTTTGTGCCGTATTTAGTATAGTTTGGAAGTTTAGTGACTGATGCCCTTGTAGTTAAGTCCCATAAGCTTTACAAACATTTTGGGCTGCGCCCGAAACAGGTCATAAAGTTATAATAAAACCTATTTGAAACCAATCAAGTTTGAGTTAGTAAAATTTTTATATACTGAAGAAAAATGGTTACTCACCTCATAATAGACTTTGAATCGTCTTTGGAATACAAACATGTATTCACACTTAACAACTACGTATACAAATGATTTTAGTTTCGTGCACATATATGGCAAAACTCCTTTCGAAGCAGCATATATAAATTTGACTGCCCTTCTCCTATGATTGATATTAAGTATCGGAACATAAATTTTCATGTACACCTAATAATATTATGATACAAACATTATAAGGTTTGCTTATTCTGAAGGAAAAAGTTTTAGATCACCTTGAACTGTGAGGGCCAACATTTCCTTTCTGAATCAGGCGTCAAGAATTTTTGTGTTTGTATTTTTTTCCCGTTCAAAGTTTGAAGTTTAGTATTAAATTAGTAGCTTTACTGTACATCTTAATTTGTAAGCGAAGTAAGTGCTGATGTAAAACATTTTTAAAAACTATGTCTGCCCTGTTAATGAAATTCTCACCTATCGGAAAATATACAGTGAGAGCAAGTCGTTAATATTTTAGTGTAAAATAATACGAAAATAAAGTAAGTGCAAAACTAAGAATACGGAAATTACCATCTACATGTGGCGGCTTTTACCGAAATGTACAAATAGACATTAAACTGTTTTAAAATATGAAAACTATTCGCTCAAGATATTTCTTTCTTAGCTGCAGAGGTGGGCTGCTGCCCATTGTTACGTAAACAGATTCAGTGCTTCATACAGATAAAGAAAACATGTAGTGGCTGTTAAACGTTATGTGGATGGACGAGGTGTACACTTTTACTCATATGAACTGTAAACACTCAAACCTGAGGAGGCTTTACATCACTAGAGAATCTATTGGTCCAAATGAAGTACTGCCAATCGGGAAAAAATTACTACCGCAACAATTATTTTACTATTAAAGCAGTAGGTCTCTCTTGTAGATTTTTGTGAAAATGACAACATGCTAATGACATACTAATCGAATCCATCACACTAGCACAAATTCTGGTGATCTGGAACTCATTGCCACCACCTCATCTCTGCTAGTTGACTAAACAGTAGCAGTGAAAATTTTTCACCAGCAGGATTCGAACTGACGTATTACCTCATTGAGCGTTATTACACAGGTGTGTGTTTGTGACCTTGGCTATCAAGGCGGGTTTACATGTATCGAATACCGTAATTACCAATATAAATACCTAGCTGATATCAGTCACGTGGTCTTCGCAATCAGTAAAACGAAAAAAAAAGATACAAGGGGAAACTAGGCTTGCTCACATGCTCTTCCCGATAGAATGCAACAATCGTAAAAGTTTATGTCGACCGCCACAATAGTATAATAAAAATAACAAATTTTTGAGCTTTGTGATGTGATATAAAATATTTATTTAAAATATCGCATATCGATTTCGTTCAAATGATTGAACATCATCCTCAGGACTGCAGTCTGCACTAGTAATAAAATCATTTGAACGAAATCTGTATGCGATATTTTTAAATAAATATATCACACTACCAAACTGAATATTTTTATTATAATGGTAATAGTGCTCTAATTCCGTTACTCTTGACGATCTGCACGTAAGTGAAATAATGTTTAGAAAATGATTGAAATAATGCTTAAAGTTTGCTGGAAGTCGCTAAGTGCTTTAATTAGGAATGTCTAATTTACGCCCATTTTAAGCTGAAGCACATATTTAAAGCATCTAATTATTTATGATGTCATATGTCATTAACTATTTGCTGTATAGTGATATAATTTTTGCAGGTGCATTCACTTATTACCGCATGTTAACGTTTAGATGGCAGAGCTCTCCCTAACCCTGAATTCGTAGAAGTCGGTAAACGTCGGGAGGCATCGCCCCGAAGTAATTTGGTTTTTGGTTGCATGCAGCCATAATTTTATTTATTTTCTGTAATTTACAATGCTCTGCCATGTAGATAGTAAGACAGGTCGTATTTAAAATTGTTTTACTTACGCAAAACGATTTATTCTTATATTTAATAATGTTTGTCGGTGTACAGTCCTCATTACTAGCTGACGTCTGATTTTTATCACAATTATTAAAATATTCCGGGATATTATCTAGTGGCCGGAGGGCTTTATTAAGAAACCTAACATTCGTCTACATTTTCAAGGGGGGTCTGGGCTTCTTTGAAAGTCCGATTCACACCGTGGCTCGCTACTAACTGCAGCCAATTCCGTTTTCTCATGCTCCGCCGCAGGGGCGTGACGTCACATGTATTTAATATTCGAGCGCCATTCGCCGTTGTGGCTTACTAAGGCTGCTGTGGCGAATGACTGTTACTCATCTTCCTGAGCGGCGAAATCCATTCAGTTCCATGCCCTCCTCCTTCTCTGGGGTGTCAAACAATTCCTATGGCCTCCATATACAGCCTTTCATAGTGATCGCTACTTACTGACAGTACCTGAGCTCTATCCAATTGAATGAGATGGTCCTCTGGGTGCAAAGCATGTTAAGCAACAGCTGATCTGTCAATCTATCCCCTTCTACGCAATCAGAAGCACGGGAATACGGAATTTGGTTCTAATTAGAAGCGAGTCACGGTATGATGCGGACAATCAAAGGAGCGATAGTCGCCCTTGAAAATCTTCTTCGCAGATGGGTACGAAACGTTGGGTTTTAATAGCAAAAACCACCGAACCCGACATAATATTTTAGTAAATGTAAAATTTTACGTTTTACAACGAATTGTTAGTGGTTTGCAAGCCACTGTTCTCTTATATTGTCCAATATGTTATTAAAATGAGTGACGATGCAGTTGCTGGCCAATGTAGGAAGCTGTCTCAGCGCCTTCTGATAGACCTACTATTTCAGTTTCGTATACGTAGAATACTGAAAGCTATGACGAAACTTTTGCTTGTGCCAGTTTGTTGAGCCAACACTGCAGTAAGCAGACTTGGCTTGTCCACCGCTCACCTCTCTTCAAATTAAATGTTTGAAAATCTTTGGGACTTAACTACTGTGGTTATCAGTCCTTAGGCTTAAACTAACCTATGGATAAAACACACACACACACACACACACACACACACACACACACACACACACACACACTTATGCCCGAGAGACGACTCGAACCTCCGACGCGGAGCAACCACGCGCTCCGCAGTAAGGCGCCTTAGAGAGCTCGGTCATTCCACCGCGGCGCACGCCTCTCTCCCTACGGCAGGCGAAGTATTGCGGTGACGGATTAGCCGTGCGCACAGGGGTGCCGTGCTGCGGTGCGTGCGGCCGTTCGTCATCGGGGGTTCGAGTTTCTCCTCAGTTACGGGTGTTTTTGTTGTCCTTAGGTTAGTTTACCTTAGTTTAAGTAGTTTGTAAGCTACGGGCTAATGATCAAGCAATTGAGTCCGATAGATTAGAAACATTCGTCCTTTTTTTTTTTTTCAGCCAATGTATAGGGCGGGGTTTGCTTCCTCCACTCCCCACTCCCCCTTCTGAATCTGCCATCTGAGAGTTTAAACATGTAGAATGTAGATATACTACATGCAAAAAGTGTTCGGAATAACATTACTGCTAAGGAAGTAATAAGGTAAAACTTCGCACCTGATGTTGAGTTTCACATCTCAGAAGGTAGTTTTGACGAGTTCAAGTTTCATATCATATCTCCTCAACTATGTTCCATAAAGTGATATAATTCTGCTGTTTTCTGGACGATTCAGAGCTGTATGTAGGTATTGTTGCAAAGTGTGTATAGTCCAATTAAAATTACTTGCTAGTTGACACTACACGCCTTCCACCAATCAGAGCGTTCAACGTCATTGATGAACCGTTCCCCGTTGCGAAACTGCCACAACTGATCAGTTCACTGCCCATTCATTGTCTGGCTTTCTTCCTTATGTGTTTTGATTCATAGCTGTTCGTACGAATTAGTGAAACTCATCTTTTCGAAAGCTACAGTTCATCGTTGTGAGAAGTTGCCTAAAAGTATGTAAGTGTAAGTGTAAGTGTAAGTTAAGGGTTCTGGCGTAGCGCAAAGTTTGAGATAGGAATCGTTGTGTCAAATCTCATCGGGTGCGTTAAATTATTTTTATTTCTAAATCTTATCAAAAAGACTTTTTACTATTTCTACTTAGTTAATAGGTTTGAGTGAATACTTTGTCATGTGGTTTTTATAAAGGTATTGACTTTATTTGCTCTTATTTTGCGTCAAATCAATCTTTTATCGATTGGAATTTCCCGGTATCGTCTACTACTTGTAACTGACAATGAGAGCCACGCAGCTCTGCCCATAGGTTCATGATTAGCTAGTACAGTGATACTTTCACGTAAACAATAACAGCAAAAGATTACAGTTTGCCGTAGGGGATTGGCCGAGCGCTCTGTTGTGTCTTGCTGTTTACTGCGCGGTTGCTCGCCGTCGGAGGTTCGAGTTCTCGTCGGGCATGGGTATGTGTGTTGTCCTTACCATCAACTAGTTTAAGTAGCTTTTAAGCATAGAGATTGAAAACCGCAGCTGACAAGTGCCTTAGATTTACAAACATTTGAATATTTGAGATTACAGTTTGTAATTGATTGTTTAATGTCTCGAGTATACGCGTAGAGGTCAGTTTTAATCGCAGCTAATGATGGGATCACTATCTTAGTTCTGCCGCAGAGTACTGACCTGTGATTTCTCGAATATATTGCACATCGCGGAGTTGTGATTAGTTTAGGAGTTGAGTTTAAATCAGGACTCTGTCACATTTGAATCACTGGTCACCTAAAATCAGCTGTCGCAGCCACAACTCGCACCGGTCGGTTCGAAAGTTACTCCCCGTTACACATTAAAAGCATTTGTCAAGTAACCCGCCTTTGATAAACGGGAAACATGCGGTAGCCTTTTCGTAGTAGTGTAGCGGCGTGTGAGAAACGTCAACCAGCAAGTAATTTTAATCGGACTACACTGCACCGAGTTAAAAGAAAAAAAAAAAAAAAAAAAAAAAAAAAAAAAAAAATTAAAACATTATGGTTTATGAAGTTTGACCGCATGAATAGCGAAGATGTAGTAAGGGATAAGTTTCTTTCCATTCATCATTTTGCAGAGAGTATCAACGAGAAAAGCATTAGCAAGATTTTATAATGTGTGAAGCTTGTTAAAAGTTGCTCATTGTTATGTTTTTCCTCTTACAGGCTACCTTGACTGTATCATTCCACCAAGGTGTTCACTTGTTTCTTCCTTTATACACTACTAAAATGTTCAAATGTTTGTAAATCTATCGGACTCAACTGCGGTTTATCAGTCCGTAGCTTACAAACTACTTAAACTAAGGTAAACTAACCTGAAACGTGTCCATAAAAAATTATTTTTATAAGAAAATGTCTAATATTGTGCCTCCTGTTTTGTATCGAGTAACTTGCTTGCAAGAAAATGTATAATATCGCTTCTACTGTATGTATCGATATGTGTAAAGTTTCATCTCTGGCAAAGATCATGTATTGCATAGCATTGTAGCTCGCACTGAGAGAGAGTAGCACTAGTGGTTCAGCTCGCTTAGAGAGCGGTTGGGTTGTGTGTATGGCTCCGATGTAGAGCAGAGGCTGCTTTGCCAGCAAGTCAGAAGTTGTATTATGTAGGTAATGTAATGCTGATTATCAATAATAAGTAACTTAACCCTGTTTCATATTTCATTTACGTAGTTAGAAAATTAACCTACTTCCTTCATTTGATAATTAGTTGATTTAGTGGAGTGTTGATTTGAATAATATTATTGAACATATTTCATTATTGGTGCCATAGTAAAATGATAGTTAATTTAAATTTCAATAATTAGAAACTGATCTACATAAATTCTCACAGTCAAGCATTAAGAAAGTGATTTGTGGTTTTTCTTATATCTTTCTCGCAGTCAAAATTTTTGAGTATAGTCAGTGTCTGTTTCAAAAGGTTACATGTCACAGTTGTTTTGTTAAAATATCCGTTGCGCACATAATCAGTTTAATGCACTGTTTCTTATACATCAATATCAGGGCCATAATTAAACCAAATAGCTGTGTTAATGAACAATTTATTGTCTGATTTAACGATAGGTTCAACATTCCACAACACACGTACAGCTTTTATCTGGCGCCCTTTCTGCCAGGATAGTTCACAAACAGGATCGTGACGTAGTTAGATACGTAGTCTTATTTCAGTTAGTTTGTCTTTTCCACTAACCAACTTACCTTTTGGCTCTTAATTTAATTTTTGTAGCACCATCCTCTGTTGTAGCAACAGTAGCATAGTAATTGTTTCTGTAGTCTGTTACTTACCATTCTTGAGATTGTGTAGTATTGTTTATAGTAGATGAATTGAATATACAAATAATTGCATTACTACTGAACAAGCCTCTCTTTTATATTGTCTGATGTTTGTTGTGATGAAAGTTCTAGTACCGCGGAACTCGTGTGATAATTAACGGTTCGCGTAATCTCGATTGTGACTGTATGTTGCACTAGCCCGATTCAGCCTATTGTTCTCTCATAATTACCGTGTGTAATTTTCAAAAAATATGCAGTAGGTGAAAATAAATATTATTGGTCACTTTACTGCAAAATTCTGTTAACAATGTCGAAGAATAAGAGAGTCCGCGCTGATGCTAAATCTGCTTCCGAAAATGAGACCTTGAATGATGCAAGGAGAGAAGCTGAATTTTTACAAGAGTCTTCTCACTGCACTGATACAAATACGACAGTAAATACCGTGTCCGAAAACGCGGAACAGATTAGTTCAGGAACAGACAATATGGATAATGACAAAGTACAGTATTCGACAATACAGAATTCCGATTCTTGTAACGTGGTTGCGGAAAATAATCCATCGGTTCCGCCTAGCTCTGCTACAAAAAATACATGTGCGACAGCTATGGAAAACGTATTACCAAATGACTTCATGCATATTTTATTGTCAAAGCTCTCTAAGTTAAATGAGGCACAGTCTCAGAAACTAAGTGAAAAACTTGAGAATAGTCAATTACAATTTCAGAAATTAAATGAAAAACTTGACAATAATCAATTACAATCTCAGAAATTAAATGAAAAACTTGAGAAAATAGAACAGACGTGCGATTCGAGGTTTGCGAGTATTCAAAGTAGTTTTAATAGAATAAATGAGGACAACAACCGGTTCAGGGAACAACTGCTCAATACTTTCAAATGTGAATCTCAGCAAATAAGACAAGATATTCGCGACGAGATTAACCCGGTAGTGGAAAGCCTAGCGTCACGAGTGGAAAATATGGAAAGCTTTGCGTCACGAGTCGAAAATATGGAAACTACTGAACTCGCTCAATTGAAGCAGCAGAGTAATCTAATTGATGAAAAGCTGCAGAACTTCCAGTCAGTCACGACTGAACAGATCAATAAAATTAATAAACAGTTTGAGGATATTACTGTTAAGATGACCCAAATCAGTGATAACAGTGACAAAAGTTCTGATGTAACGCATCCTACCCCGTTTAATGAAACTAATGAATATGTCGCCCTTGACCGTTTCAAACAAGGTCAAATGACCATTAATCAGCAATACAAGGCTGAGGTCAGGAAATTAGATGATCGCGTGGCGCGAATAGAGAGGAAATTTGACCACACTTATGGAAATGCATACGAAGATGTAGAAGAAAATTTGAACGAAAATGACAATGATGATTCGACTCAAGTAGGTCGCTTGGTACGTGAACGAAGTGTACCTTGTAGTAACAACAATGAAGACGCAGTGCGTAGTTTACGCCCACTTACACCGCACGGGCGAAAGGAAGCGTTTGACTACAAGCATTTCCTGACTGTACGTAAATTCAAGACATTTAAAAACTCTCCGAATGACTTACACCCTAAAGAGTGGTTGCAGCAATTCGATTATTGTCTTCCCCCGAATTGGCCACTTGAGCACAGATTAGAATTTATATGTGGTTATCTGGAAGGCGAGCCAGCCACCAGAATGAGAGCTATTGCACAAGAGTGCTATAGCGAGAATCAGTTCCGACGCTCATTTCTATCCGCGTACTGGTCTGAAGCGGCACAAGACCGCGTTAAAAACAATATTGCGACATTCAAAACTTTTGAGCGATCAAATTTCTCGAGCCCAGTGGAATATTTCCAAAACTTAGTATACAAAAATCAATTTTTATCGGCACCTTACTGCCCTGCGGAATTAATCAGAATTTGTTTGAACAAATTGCCTCTACACTTGCGTCAAATTGCCATTGCGGCACGATGCAAGAATGATATTGAAGCCTTTAGAAACCTCTTACAAGACTTAGAGGAAGAAGACGAGGAAAATTCCTCGCGCAGTCGATATTTTGATAGAAACAGATATGATCGCCGGTCGCAACAAAGCCCGCCGCGTTCTAAACGTCATCCAGAGCACGAGAATCAAACAAAAAATTCTCTCACTAATGAAACTTTAACGACGCACAAGTCGAAAGGCATACACCACATTTCCAATATTAAAATTTTCACGGCATAAAATTGGGGTAGAGAGTCCATTAATCTGTTTTGGACACACCAAGTGGCGATTGGTGCCCCGTTCTCGAGCTGAGTGTCACTATTCTTCCGCTTTTCCTTAGCGCGCTCTATCTACCTCTTTTTCTCACTGTTACTTTTCTCTAACTCTGAATACTTATGCTCTGTGCTACGCTGGGATATTGTCATACGAAACTTTGATTATCTTGCAATTTGCATATAACGAACTCTGTGGCTGTGCAAGACAAATAAAATTAATGGAAATTTTTGATTGTGTAATCTAATCAAGTTCCTATGTTTCAGAAAATATCAGATTTCTCTTCTGTGTTACTAATTGCATAACTTACGAAGTTCTGAGCGAGTGAAGAAGATTTTGAGTTGACATAAGCATTTTGTAAGCCAAGGACATTATGGAGGATGATGAGTAAGGCAATACACAATATGTCATGGTGGTCTTTAAAATGCATTATTGTTTATGGATAAATGATGGTAAGGAAGGTATTGGTAACAGTCAAAGATGTTTGATAAATGTAATTATGTGGACGAGATTATACAATGATTATGAAGCAATTATGAGGAGAATCGCTATGTTGCTAATGATGCTATGTTCTGTTCTTTTCTTATGTGCTTACTCGCACTGCCCTTTTGTGTTTTCTCTTTGTGCTTATGTGCACCATTTTGTATGTTGATGCATTGTGCCTTCAATGGCATGTGTGATTGGTGAGATTCATATCCTTCTGATGCTCTGTAATTATTTGTAATTATGTGTAATGAATATTTCTAATTATGCTTGCAGCTATGCGTATTGCTCTTGTAATCAAAGCTTACCGCTATGCTCACTAATTATATACCTAAGCCCTACCACTATGCTAATTAATTTTATAATGAAGCTCAATGACAATGTATGGTTATGCTTATACGTTGCACACAGCCATCTCTCTTGCAAACTTGCAGCTATGCCATAAATTGCGCCTAGTTAAGTCTAGAAAGATAATGCACAGAGATATTTTGCTTTTGCTTACTGCTATCTTCCAAATTTTATTGATGATCTTGTTGACGAAAATCTGCAGCTATGCCTAACGAATATTACGTCTGTGTTTATGTTATTGGATGATTTACTGTGATGTACATCTATTACTGTGCCAAAATTTGCACTAATTGTTTTGTTTGACCCTACTGTTGACTCAGACAGACACAGACATGACCTGATGACTTGAACCTCTTTTGATATTCTCACGAAACTACCCTGATGTGTTATACCTTAAGGCAATGAAATATGTAGCTCAGTTGAGACAAAAGCCTGGCCATGGCAACTTATGTAATTTAAGTGTTATAATTTGGTGGTAATGTAATCACCACCATAGTGATATATATTAATTTAAAGAGATATGAACTAATGGTAATTGGAATGTCAATTTAATTTATTTCATTATGACAACAAATTTACTTTACATGACCTAATGCCAAATTGATGACAAGCACCCTCAATGTATTTCATACGATTATGTGTTTGTAAAGCAATATGTACATAGTATGTAAAGCCTTGTGCTTATATGAAATGACACTAATGTTGTAGATACTCTAATATAAGAATTAAATTACTCATTAGTATTCAAATGTATCCGTCTTCAAGACCCTACCTGTAATGTAAAAATATGGTTTAATACCATGACCCCATCTGTACCACTTGAATTTGTGGGAAAATATTTCTGTAGATATGTTCTAATCAATGACTTTTCTTTCAGTCTAAACTGAAATATCATGACTATGTTACTAATTTGTGTGTAAAATGTTTTATTTCATGTACTTTGGACACGCATGGGAAGTGGCGATTTCGCACACGAGATTCCAGAATGCACACAGAACAATGGACGAGTTACTATACACCACTGATTTTGGGCCTTTTAATGAAGATGTTTGTTGGATGATGTTTGGCCACACAGTACTGTCCATTGCAGCCTTGGCCAACCACCACCATTTTGCTCTAATTTTGGCTATGCTGATGCAGTCTGCTAATAGCTCCGTTGGTTGGAGCACACTTGGTTGTCGAATTGCATGGAGGAATACATCAGAACCTTTTCCCCATGACTTCCACTTCAATGCAACCAGCCAGCCCGCCTACAGTGTGGTGTAATCTTACAGTGTTTTGTGTTCGTGTGCAGACCTAAAATGAATGTTAGGAGCTAATGTGCTATTCGTGTGCATATACTATTCAGTGCCTCCCATTGCAAACGTTGTCCACAGGTTCATTACCAGTGTTTAGGTATATTTCATGGTTCTTTTACATTCAGTAACCAAAATAAAATTGTGCTCTTGATAGATACATATACTTAGTCTGAAATGTCATTGTGCCTATTCGATTGACAAACGTTATATTGAAATCCTATTGTGCTGAAGCAGTAACAATATTTTGTACATGATCAGAAGCCTATGTAGTCAAAAATTTTACATGTATGTTCTAGCATCCATGAAAGTATGGAATTTTAAATGCATCACAGAATACAAAACTGACACTTTATCTTATACTAAATGCACTAAAAATTTACATAGACTACATTGTGCACAAGATACGAATGTTTATTTTATGTTTAAAAAAAATGATGACATTAGTTAAACTATCTTTTGTAAAACTTTGTATATGTTCATGTTTATTATTGTATATTTTTTTCCATTTGTGTATTACTTCTAGCTATCTCATTTTCTCCACTATATCATTTGTCAAACTATGTTTTCTGAAATTCTATATATACTTATGTTTACCATTATGTATAATTGTCATATATTCCACTTATTGCTGATGTTCTGTAAATTTTGACATTTGCTTATGCCTGTCACACCCTGTACCACTCCATGCGTGACTTTTGATGGTACTGTTCTGTAAAATGGCATGTATTTATGACTGTCACATTTTTTAAATTTTCTATGTACTCCATCTTTTGTTTTGATCTTGAATATCTTGTATAAAAATGTTTATCAGGTTTTCATATTTTTCATGTTATATTTTGGATGTCATTAATGAATTTTTGGACTTGAAATTCAGTAATTTTGCTGGCTAGGCAATGCCATTGGCATCACCCACCCTACAAAATTTTAATAGGTAGGAGGGGGGTGATGAAACGTGTCCATAAAAAATTATTTTTATAAGACAATGTCTAATATTGTGCCTCCTGTTTTGTATCGAGTAACTTGCTTGCAAGAAAATGTATAATATCGCTTCTACTGTATGTATCGATATGTGTAAAGTTTCATCTCTGGCAAAGATCATGTATTGCATAGCATTGTAGCTCGCACTGAGAGAGAGTAGCACTAGTGGTTCAGCTCGCTTAGAGAGCGGTTGGGTTGTGTGTATGGCTCCGATGTAGAGCAGAGGCTGCTTTGCCAGCAAGTCAGAAGTTGTATTATGTAGGTAATGTAATGCTGATTATCAATAATAAGTAACTTAACCCTGTTTCATATTTCATTTACGTAGTTAGAAAATTAACCTACTTCCTTCATTTGATAATTAGTTGATTTAGTGGAGTGTTGATTTGAATAATATTATTGAACATATTTCATTATTGGTGCCATAGTAAAATGATAGTTAATTTAAATTTCAATAATTAGAAACTGATCTACATAAATTCTCACAGTCAAGCATTAAGAAAGTGATTTGTGGTTTTTCTTATATCTTTCTCGCAGTCAAAATTTTTGAGTATAGTCAGTGTCTGTTTCAAAAGGTTACATGTCACAGTTGTTTTGTTAAAATATCCGTTGCGCACATAATCAGTTTAATGCACTGTTTCTTATACATCAATATCAGGGCCATAATTAAACCAAATAGCTGTGTTAATGAACAATTTATTGTCTGATTTAACGATAGGTTCAACATTCCACAACACACGTACAGCTTTTAAACCTAAGGACAACACAAACACACATGCCCGATGGGGTGCTCGAACCCCCTACGGCGAACGGCCGCGCGTACTGCAGAACGGCGCCCCAGTCCGCACGGCTAATCCGCCGCGGCTATACACTACTGTTCCAAGACATTCTCTAGCTACTTCTAGTAGTGTGACCTTATACCTCGGCCACTTCTCTTCCAGCGACTGTAAATTGTTATATATTTGTGCCGGATTTTCTTATCCTGAGGCTTCCCCATTCTTATCCTTCTGCATATAGACCTGACTTTCTTCACTTTTGGCCTTACAAAACCACTGGAGATTAAATAATGATCAGAATCATCAGAGGGCTCTCTGAAAACATGTGTGCCTCTGACTGCCTTCTTGAATTACTGACCTGTTATTTTGTAGTCAATAAGAGATCTGGTTCCCCTGCCTTCCTAAGTATACCGGTGAATATTCTTATGATTAAAAAAATCAATTTCACTGCCCATCTGTTGTTGTTTGAATTGTTGAATATGAAGTTTAGACACTCAATGGGTTTATGAAAACCCAATTTTGAATCACAATCTGCTAAGTTGATGTTCGTGAAATTTGTGGAAGTTGAAAAGCAACAGCATTAAACCTACGGTTTTCCTTAATCATTTCTTCGACGTCCACTGTGTTCTTCGTCATGCACTTTATCACGCACTTCCTTAAACTGTCAGACCAATATTGTCACCATTGAAGTACTCATTGCATCTTCTCCATACTCCTCGCATATTTGTCGATGAATGTCACTTGGTTTAACGTGTTTAGCATTCAGAAAAGGAATAATTTCACCCGTGGCGGGATGTCGTGGCGGGATGTTCGATCAACAATGACATTATAATCACTACCAACAAAATACAGAGGGAAAATGAAATGTCATTTCGTTTCGCTTAAACCAGGTACACTAGTAAGCATGAGCTGAACTTCGATCGTAGCTGTGCCGCGGAGAAAAATCGAAAAGGAACTAACTTCTAAACTACACTCGTACTTCCTTTGTCACAAGCAAGAGACCTTGGCTGCACAATTCGCCTCTGAGCGGCTGGTCCATGTAGTTGAAGCGATTTCCTCCAATAAGCAGAAGATGAACGTTAGAGCCCCGAAACAAGCAAATTCCAATTTTTCAACTGTTTAAGGTGGAAGGTAAAATTCGTTATTGCAAAAAACTGTTACACAACTGAATTACTACACTAGCAATGAACACGGGGTACATCTTCATTGATTTCCTTCGACACCCAAATGCAGTTGTCTTTATTTCCAAGTACTGAGCACATTTATTTTCATATTTTTTGACATAGTAGCCGTTTCCGAGCACCACAGAAGGTTGGTTTATCATTAGCTGTTGTACTAGCCTTAGAATTCGACCTCGAATTGTTATTTTACTTTATCTTAATTTTCTTCCATTTGTCCATCGCCTTCTGCTTCACCCCGTGTTCATTTCACACATATCAGATATTAACTTCGGGCTTCACTTTCTTTTTCACGCAGTTCAATTCTTATGACATCACATTGTGTCCCACAATAATATAGTGGAAAATCAATAGTGTTTACGATAAGTGCTGGTATTAAACACATTATAAGCTAAAACCTGACGCGGTTTTCCAAGCATCTCATTGTTGACACCATGTCTCCTTAAATATGTGTCGTACTATGATGTAATTTCGAAGGTACTTTCAGTGGTATATGTGCATACTGTAGAAATCTGCAGTTGTACTATATACACACCATAAATTAGTTACCAATAAACTTCATCCCTTTCACCATTTTGCTGTGGTTGTCAGCGAGAAAAAGTTTCGTAACTGTTCGAATTTATGTATACAGTTTGGTCGATATTTATAAATGCTCTCATTCTTAAATAGTGGATGAATATAATCTCGTTATTCTCGCGTCGCATTATGCAGCAGTTTATCAAACAGCTCTTTGTTCATGACGTCATATTTCCTTAACTATGGGTCGTCGGTGTTTGTTACCCTCACAGAGATCTTCCTATTGGCTTGAAGCTCAAGTATACAAAATTTCATCAAGAAAACTAGATTTGTATGAGATACAAACAAGCAAATAGACACTATTCTTTATTTACATATATTTGCGAGGACTGTACAAATTATACACGGTAAGTACATTTCTGCACTGTCGTATAAACAATGTTCTGGGTATCCACTGATTCCTTCAGTTTTAGTATGAGATGAGATTGTATTTGTTGTGTATTTCGTATCGCTTGTGCTAAGTATTGTGATCAGAGCGAACTGCTTCATATCAACAGCTGATGTAAGGAAAATCATATCTGCACCACAGTCAAAACAAATCAACGAGTCTCGGGTGCGTAAGACACGTGAATTGATCGTATAAAAGCAAAACAAAATTGCCAACTAAAAAGTTCTGGTGGCCCTCAACGACGCTCTAGATGCGACTTAATTGATGGACCATGCTCTGCTGCTTCTCTGCGCAGACTACCATTTAACACTGCCAGTCAGCGCAGACGATGATATCCAAGCATGTTTAAAAAATAATTTTTTTAAGATGTCTGCAAAAGTTAACTTTAAAAGAAAACTTGAGATCAGATCTGGAATATTGTAATGCACTAATTCTTTCAGCCTAATTGCAAGAGATCGGAGAGAGAAAATGTTCAAATGTTTGTAGAACTCATGGGACTTAACTACGGGGTCATCAGTCCCTAAGCTTACAAACTACTTATGAACTAGCTAAGACTAAAGACGGCACAAATATCCATACCCGAGGGGGGATTCGAACCCCCGACCGCAGTGGCCGTGCAGACCGTGACTGGAGCGCCTCAGTCCACTCGGCCACCGCGGCCGGCTCGGAGAGAGAGAATTCGCAGTCGTGTCTTCTGGCAATATAAAATTATTCTCCAGATCTTGCTTGTTCATTTCCAAGTTCATAAATGCAGTTCATACCGCTGCTTAGCAAAAGCAGCACAATTTGAACTGGACATTTAAGTGGAACATTCTTCCAGCTAAAAATGAAATGTCTATGAAATAAACAATCAGAAGCTAGAAAAGAGTTCAAATTATAGTCACTGATTATGGAGTAGAATGGGGTAAGTCTGCGCAGCGATTAAGACTGCGCAACGCATGTATCTCAGTTTTAAGATCCAGCAGTTGGGTTCTCTGCAGGGCAAGAAACAGCCTCTGTGGCAGACTCTTTGTTGCCATAGTTTTGTTGTTGGCGTAGTGCTAACAGCTGTACAATGCGGTAAGAAATGATTTACATTATTTTCATATAAAAATTTGTCCTTCGAAACTAAGCTCTACCTAAGACAATAATAAGCTCTCTATCTTTATATTATAGTGAACAACGATTTATTGTCAATCTTGTGATATACTAAAACAGAATTTCGTACAAAGCGTTTCCATGTGCAGAAAAAAGCTGCAGTCTCGTATTGCGAGGCAAGTTGACGCCTTTTGGGTGGAGTAAAACTGCGCATTGCGTAATCGTACCCCATAGGCTATAATAATATTAGTTTTTTCGTTGTTGTGAAACTAGAAACGTTTATGATCATTACAGGTCGATATTCTACATTGATAGTAGTCTTAAAAGAGATTTTTTTTTTTTTTTTTTTTTTTTTTTTTTTTTTTTTTTTTATTGTGGCGTCTACAAAAGAAAAACTGAACGGAAGGCATGCATTCCTGAAATGCTGGAAGCTGCAAAACAGGATCTGGGAAACGGAAAGTCTAAACGACAACTAGCGAGTTCGGAATAAGTGCTTCGTATCAAGCAAACATTGGATTCAGAGTCTAATATGCGAGGAGTTGTGGCATGAATTCTGTTCTTGTTATGAAGGTTCTGGACACTTCATTTGTGACCTCTGTTAAACAGCATTACCTCCAGTTGGAGTATTAGCCTTCAGGTTCTGTTTCACAAGCTCCACACTTCTTCAATTAAGCATATATTGTACTAAAACTCATTATTACATGCCGAGGAAGAAAGGTCATTATATTCATGTATACGATGATTTAAATAAAAGAAAAAAGGTTCGAGTGACACTTTTTGATCATTTTATTAATAACGCGCAATCTAACCCTACGGGAAACGCACTCTTAGCCCACAGTTGGGTAAGTCTGCACATTTGCATTACTTGCTTTAATAAATGCGAAATACAGTTTAGATTATACATATGACTTATGGACTCTGTTATATAACAGGAAAAAGTCAGACGAATTGTAATTCGTGAAGTTTTCTCCATTATATCTCTAATTAAACCTTAATGCGCAATCTTGCCCCACTTTACTCTAATTGTGTCAGTACCGAAGTACATCCGGTTGAATTTATCTTACTGCCAAGATCGCGTATTCAGACCTTTACTTGGATTTACCAGTATCGGCGGATCTTGCCGCCATCATCAGAACTGTCGAAAAGTGATTACCCAACTATTCTACATACTTCTGTCTGTAGTTCGTTTTGCGGGTTTGTCAGTTAGGTAAAAAATTGTTTGTCAGAAGATAAAATGTACACAGTATTTCCCCAACATCAATCACTATAGACATGCGTCTTGTTGGCGTGTTATTGTCAGGCCTCATCACATTCAGCTGCCTGACAAACATTTTTGTTACCTAACAAACCCGCAACACGAACTACAGAGAGAAGTATGCAGAATAGTTGGACAATCACTTTTCGACGGTTCTGATGATGGCGGCAAGATCCGAAACTGGTAAATCCAAATGAAGTTCTGAATACGCGATCTTGGTAGTAAGATAAATTTAACACAAAAACAGATCGCACCCAGCAATATGTGTAAGTTATATCATGTTGAGTTTGTCAACCAAACATAGTCTCTAAGATCGCTCGGCTAGGCTCACATTTCCACCGCATTGTATTTTACGTATTTTCGGTCCGCTAAAAATATGCCACATTGCAAGAATGCGTGTAAAACAGAAGCTGGACATTGTGACTGAAGTGACAGTCTCAACAAGAATGAGATATAATGAAACAATCTTTTTAACACGAAATCAGAATCCTGATGAATAGCAATTCTAACAATAATAATCGAATTATCTGGTAGAGCCACGTTCTGCAGTGGTGTTTTTAAAATAGGGAATTTGTTGAAATAATCGATATTTGATCAGATGTTTCCTTGTAGTGGATCGTTTTATTGAGCGCCACATTGTCTTCACCGCCTTTAGTATGTATGCTAAGTGCACTTAACGTCGATCTTGAGACGTTGAAAATATGGTGCTGGACTGAGATTTTAATTTGGATCTACTCTTTTGCAGTATTCGGCCCTCTCGGAACCACGGAGCTAGATAGTTTCGTTGCTTTCTCCGAAACTGCAGGCTCTTCTAGGTCTCCACGAAATGCTGTATAAATCCTGGACCAGCCCAAAAAATTCATGATCTTATTTTAAACTCTAGACCACACTGGGCTACTGGTGAAAATAATTTTTAATGTCTCTTCATGTACTATTAATAATAACGATAGGTGCGTAGCTTCTAGTCAGTCACGCACGTATCCTCAATCCCGTTGTGTTATCATGTTGAATATAACGTCTATTCCTCTGCAGATAGAACTTCGATAGGTTCGGGGTTCGATTCCCGGACAGGAATAACGTAATTACATGTTACTGCTGGTAAAAAATTCGTCTATTAACATCTGACTTTACTTATTTATCATCCAATTCAGGTCCAGATTTGTGAACATATACTTAAGTGATATTTCACACATCTCTATGCCTAGTCAGCTATGACGATTTTGGTTATGATCTAGTATCGATCTGCTAACGAAGATATGAGCTAATGGAATAAGTTCACAGATTTGTGACTGGCTGGAAAACTTCCTAAGTAATAGAACGCAGTACGTTGTTCTCGACGGCGAGTGTTCATCAGAGACGAGTGTATCGTCAGGCGTGCCCCAGGGAAGTGTGACAGAACCGCACGTATTTTCTATCTATATAAATGATCTGATGGACAGAGTAAGTTGTAATTTGCGGCTGTTTGCTGATGATGCTGTGGTGTATGGGAGGGTGTCGTCTGTAACTGACTGTAATAGCATACCGGATGACTTAGACAAAATTTCTAGTTGGTGCGAAGAATGGCAGAAAAATGTAAGATGATGCGCATGAGTAGGATAAACAATCCCATGTTCGAATACAGCATTAGTAGTGAGCTTCTCGATGCTGTCGCGTCATTCAAATATCTAGGCGTAACATTGCAGAGCGATATGAAATGGAACGAACATGTAAGGACAGTTGTGAGTAAGGCGGACAGCCGACTTCGGTTTATTGGGAGAATTTTGGGAAGATGTACTTCATCTGTAAAGGAGACCGCATATAAAACGCTTGTACGACCACGTCTCGAGTATTGCTCAAGTGTTTGAGACCCGCAGCAGATCGATTTAAAGGAAGACATAGAAGCAGTTCAGAGGCGAGCAGCTAGGTTTGTTATTGGTAGGTTCGACCAATGCGCGAGTGTCACGGAAATGCTCCGGGAACTCAATTGGGGATCGCTGGAGGAAAGACGTTCTTTTCGTGAATTTCTGTTGAGGAAATTTAGAGGGCCGGAATTTGAAGCTGAGTATAGTACGATCTTGCTGCCGGCTACTTACATTTCGCATAGTGATCACAAAGACGAGATAAGAGAAATTAGGGCTCGTACGGAGGCATATAGGCCTTCTTTCTTTCCTCGTACTATTTGGGAGTGGAATAGGAAAGGAAATTCCTATTAGTGGTACAGAGTACCCTCCGCCATGCACCTTACGGTAGATTGCGGAGTATGTATGTAGATGTCGACACTAATGCTTTGCTTGGTTAGCAATGGCTGCAGGTGATGGGTTGGATTCCAGAACCAGAACAAAATAGTTTGTCATATTATTCCAAGTTAAAAAAAAGTGTACAAATATTTGTTCAGTCATGTTACGGAAGAATTGTTAGTGATACGCAGTTAATATTGTAGTTTCATAGAGCGTTTGTTGCTATTAATCGAATTTATATTATCCGGTAGTTCAAGAATACGTTAATACAAAACAGCTCGCCACAGGAATGTAGTTTTGCAGTTGAGAGAAAACGATGCAGAGAGCAAAAGTACTTCGAATTGCTATAGAACTCTGATACTGACATGAAATATGTTGTTCATAATAACATTAAATGTTGTCCAACAATTATTGAATGTTTTATATCACAGATTTTGGTATATCTAACTCTAATGCGTGTGGTAATAGTTATAAGTCAGTTGTAATAACGTTTACTTTACAAACGACAAAAACTTAATATCGTGTTTTATTTCATTTGCAATATCATTGTATTAATTTACATCTTGAATTATTGTCATAAAGAGTAATTTTCTCTAGAGGATCCGTACTGAAGAGTCGAACGACTATACCTCGTAGCGATTAGAGTACCCATTAGACAGGTTCGTTATTTGGGATGCATTGACATCAGTCGGAACGCAAATCAGGTCGTTCGGATATTTTTGCGCACGATAGCATATCCAAACTAATTTCACCACAATTTAATATTTTAGTTCTAAACTTTGTTAAAACGTCTGTGTATATCGCTGCATGGGCACCTTTGTCTAACGTGTGATTTTACTTTACAACGTAAGGTATGCTATCTGTTGTTCGAGTTTTAGGCATCATGTAGGCATTATGTTATGGCATTACTCTTACTTCATTTGATATGTGCTTTTATTTGTTATTTTAGCTTCATCACTGATGATGACTGTCATGTATCTGAAATCGATTTGCAGTAAATAAGATTCCTTCGCTAGTGATTGCTAACTTCTTTTATAATAATGTTTTTGGAATATTCCGTCGGTACTTGGAGGAACAAAGACATATTAAAAACTTAAATACGTAGTTTTTTGTTCCACAATGTTTTTATTTGTTTGTTATTAGCAGCTTTCGGCTTCTTGGGCCATCGTCAGATAACTTATTACTAAACAGATAGTCCACAGCCGCGTTGTAGTAGCCGAGCCGTCTAAAGCGTCTCGCTGCGGAGCGCGCGGTTGCTCGCCGTGGAGGTTCGAGTCCTTCCTGGAGCATGTTTGTGTGTGTGTGTGTGTGTGTGTGTGTGTGTGTGTGTGTTTGTCCTTAGGTTACTTTACCTAGGTTTAAGTAGTTTGTAAGCTACGGACTGATGACTACGCAGTTTGGTCCGATAGATTTACAAACATTTGAACATTTTTGATAGTCCACACTTAATGGTTTTTCAAAGATGTGTCAATCTGTGAATTTCTTAAGACTATGAATCGATACTACAGAACAAGTGTAGCATATAACAAATGGATTTTAAATGATCACATCTTAGGCTAAAATTGCATTAAAATATGAAAGCCATGAGATTGTATAAGAAAGTATTGTTAGATAAGTGATGGTAGCAAATGCACAGTTTGTTCTACTATTACCTATCTGACAATAGCAGCGCGGAAATGGCTGTGCGGTTTTGAGCGCCACATTACGAATCGCGCGGCCGCTGACGTCGGAGGTTCGTGTCCTCCCTCGAGCGCGCGCGCTTGTTCGTCTGTGTGTGTGTGTGTGTGTGTGTGTGTGTGTATTGTACTTAGTATAATTTAGTAAAGTAGTTTGTAAGTCTAGGGATCGTTGACCTCAGGAGTTTGGGTCCCTTAGGTTTACAAATATTAACCCTTGTAATAACAAGGAGGGGGGGGGTTACTATATGCCCACGTTTTGAAAATATTGTACTCGACTCATGAACTTTATTTTCGAAAATTTTGTAAAAAATATTTATTCTCTTTAAAAAAGTATTCTTCCAGATTCTATTATTGTTTTACATTTTTAGTTTAAGCTTAAACAGAACATTTAAATTTAAGGGAGGTGGTCAAGAAGTACCTCCCTCTCGGTTGTAGATGCGATTTCCAATAACGGTCGTCATACTCCACAGATAATAGAAATGCGTGACCTTACAACACACGGACATTATATTTCTCTGGGTTGACAGCAACAATGGTCTCAATAGTGATTCATTTTCCTTTGATTATTGTTTCTTGTTCAATGAGTCCAGTTTTAGATACAACTGTGATTGAAAATTTATCGACAGTCACTTACTGACAGGGAAATATCATAGATTTTGGAAGAATCTACAGATTCTGAAATAGAATTTGATGAAGCTCATATTGTAGTGAGTGAACCTGAAGTGGAATGTGTTGGGCGGGAGAATGTGACAGTGACAGAGTATCTACAAACCGAATTAGGTGAAATTCAAATGTTTGTAAATCTTTCGGACCAAACTGCGTGGTCATTAGTCCGTAGCTTACAAACTACTTAAACTAAGGTAAACTAACCTAAGGACAACTCAAACACCCATGTCCCAGGGAGGACTCGAACCTCCGACGGCGAGCAACCGCGTGCTCCACAGCGAGGCGCTTTAGACCGCTCGGCTACTCCACTGCGGCCCGAATTAGGTGAAAGATATGAAAGCAGTTTTACATGAAATATTCAGGTTCTGTATCTTGATTATGCATTAAAAGGTCTTTCAAAAGTATGTTATTAATGTAATTTAAAAAAAAAAGTTCATATGTTTGTAAATCTATCGGACCAAACTGCGTGGTCATCAGTCCATAGGTTACAAACTACTTAAACCTAGGTAAACTAACCTAAGGACAACACACACATACATGCCCCAGGAAGGACTCGAACCTCCACGGCGAGCAACCGCGCTCCGCAGCGAGACGCTTTAGACCGCTCGGCTACTCCACCGCGGCATTAATGTAATTCAAGAACAATTAGTGAATATAATTCATTCTTCAAATTTTTTCATTGTGGGCACAAAGTACCCCTCCTCCCTCCCTTGGTAATATACGTTACTGAAATTGCTTTTGTATTGCGAGGGTTAAGGGAAAAATGGCTATAATGAAGAGTAAATTAATATAAGCCGGAAACAGGAACACTCACAGGACAATCGAGTGTATATTATACTCCGTTGAAGTGTACGACTGTAGTTACATTCAAGTTCTGCACCGAGATGTGATACGATATTGGACTATAGTTGAGAAGACTGTAGAGGCAACTCTTTGTAGGATTGGGGACTAATTAATTTCTCACGAGGTGCTATAAGTAACCTGGCAACCTCGAGTAACGAGTCGGTGGCCTGTAAAATTAGCTTGTAACCGGTACTGATTTATTCTGGTAAACCACGACGTAATATTTCGACCAGCGAGACTGCGCCGGTCGGTCAGTTACGCTGGAGTACCGGCCGCGGGCACTGTTATTTCCGCCCGCAGGAGGAAGGCGTGTGTGCCGTACAGCTGGACAGCGGTGTGCGTGTTTGCTGCGCCGCTCGGAATCGAAGCGGATACTGTAATTATCGGTGTACCGGCGGGCCCAGAACTTGCGGACCCCAGTAGGGGGGTGGGGGAGGGGCGACACACCGCAGTCGTCGCTCGTTTTCCAGACCGTAATGAAGGGTCTCGCGTCGTCGTCCCCAGCGAAGCGGACTCACTGAGCGTGACGAGCCATCCGAGCGAGGACTACAATTTTTCTGCGCCTCGGCACGTGCGGACGGCCGCAGCCCGAGCGTGGACGAAGATTACGACTGCGTGCCGCATGCTGCCGGCGTCGTCCGAGGGGCGAGGCGCAGTGGAGGGGGGAGAGGGGTGTCCGCTTCCGCCCCTCCCCTCCCCTACCTGGCATTTGTCAGCGGAGCCGTTGCGCCGCCGCCGGCGCTGCCGTCGCCGCCGTCTCATTCGCTATTCTCTCAGGCCTCCACCAACAAGATATTACTGATGGATGACCTATTGGTTATAGCCCGCTGCCGAGGACAAAAGGATCTCCACGCAACGGCCATTGTAATTACCTGTTCGTGCCGGCCTGCCCGCGAGCGTGCTTGCAGGGCCGCGGGACGGGCAGGTTTTCTCTGCGCTGCCCCCACCACGACCACCTCCTGACTTTCCCCCCTTCGGCGCCCTCTCCTCCGCCCTCCCCCCCCCCCCTCACGCTGTCTTTAGCCCGGGCTACTTGTGCGCGAGTGTGCGCCTACGTGTGTGTGTGTGTGTGTGTGTGTGCGCGCGCGCACACACACACGTAAAAGGACGGAGGGATGAGCCATTCGCGGTCTTGCTCATTATTAAACTCGTTTGTGGAGGAGCGCTGCTCAATATTTGATCAAGTGTGATCGTCCGGAACGGAACGAGCGCGGGACAGCCGGTGGTCAAAGTAAACGTGGCGCACGCCTGAGCGCAGAAGCCGCCCAAGCGGCTTCTTTCCCCGCGAGCCAGACCCGGCCGCCGCTGAGCTGACGCCACAGCGCGCGCGCGCGCGCGCGTGTGTGTGTGTGTGTGTGTGTGTGTCTGCCTAATTCCATAATGAGATAACGATAGATGTGATAGCACCTCAGCTCGTAATACAACCCCTTCCCCGTCCACACAAACACACGTATACACCGATAGCACCTCCGTTATATCACTTCTGTTTAATGCCATTTTCCTGCGCCGTGACGGACGTAAAGTCTTGCAATAACTTCTTGACTCACCTGAAGGTGGCCAGAAGTCTCTGGGCCGAAATATCGTGGTAGAATGACGACGGGATCCGGCTACAAACTCGAAAATTGTTGAAAGAAGAAATTTGCCGGGAAAACTTCAGAAGGACGAAAGTCCTTTTTCCTATGAATTATGAATCTATATTTGTAGACTGTAGAGCCTAGGGCAGAGGTCGGCAAGTAATCTTTGATGGGTTCCGAATACTTCTGAAATTTTTTATCGAGGTTTAAATGTAAAACCTCATGTTCCTTATTAATTTTTTTAATTTAATTTTCACTCACAAAATAATCTTACATCTTATAAAATAGGCTCTGTGTGTGTATGTACTACGGTCAGGGGTTCGAATCCCCCCTCGGGCATGGATATTTGTGCCGTCCTTAGTTGTGGGTAGTTAATAAGTAGTTTGTAAGTTTAGGGGCTGATGACCCCGCAGTTAAGTCCCTTAAGCTTAACAAACATTTGAATATTTTGTGTGTGTGTGTGTATGTATGTATGTATGTTACACATCTCCTAAACTACGGGACCGATTTCAACCAAACTTGGTACACATGTTCCTTATATTAATATCAGACAACAATCGCTGACGGGGTAAAAATCGCCTACGACACATACGTAATGATATATGGCGTCATAAACAATGAGATGCGCGAAAATCTGCTGCTTCAAACGACAATGCTGAACATAGTCTCCAAAACCACTGAACCGATTTCACCCAAATTTGGTACACATATTTTGTACGTGAGGTAACAACTGCTGTAGGTGTACGAGCAACGTAGGACACATGGTTTAGGAGATATAACGTCATGAACAATAGGAATCGCGAAAAAAAAAAAAAAAAAAAAAAACTGCTACATAATACGACGAGACTTTATAAATACACTGTGTGAGAATGACAGTACTTGGCGACTTGCGACGAACTTTAAACATAATTTCAAACCTTTATTAAACTTTTTCTCGCAGACAACCACATCAAAATAATGAAAGGAAAAAAGTTTCTCGCTTACTACTTTTTCGGTGTTTATGGAGCAAAACTATGGCATTCGGTATAACGTTACAATTTTTAATTTCTACACTGCCAATTGCACTCGCAGGAAATTTTACAGACAGAATACACACTTAAAGCTGAATGTATGTTCCAAATTGTATCACAGTACGACACGTAGTTCATGAGATATGAGGACGTAAAGGGTAACGTTCATGGAATACCGCCCCATCAAGCGTCACGTTTTAATCTATTACTTCTCCCAAATTCGTAACTGATTTTACCGACATACAGCACTTATACAAAACAAAATACTCCTGCATAAGTTTACAATTGTACAACGTAACTATACTAATAATAAATCTGTAAATGTCGGTCTGTCGCTGTTCGCTTCAATCTTCAAAACTACTGGACGAAATTGCATGCGGTTTTCACAGGAAACATTAGAGAAGATTGGTTCAGGGTTTAGGCAAGATTTCATCGAAATAGAATCACGCAGAGTTTTCATAGACCGTCGTGTCTGTCGTCTGTTCATCTATTAGAAACCACTTCTCCAAAACTACTTCACGAATTTGCACGGGGTTTCCGCAGGTATGGTAACTGGAGTATACCTTGGGACAACATATAGGCTTAGTTTCATAAAAATCGGAGCACGGAAAGAAGAACATCACAATTTAACGTTTTTCATCGACAACTGTCATGTCTATCTTTCTCTTTCATCTCCAAAACTAATAGACCAATTTTCAGGCGTTTTTCACAGTAAACGTGAGGGTATCTTGCTGTTAAAGAAACTCTTCATTTTACAAAATCGGATCAGGAAAAGTTAGATATTACTATTTAAACATTTATCTGAAAGCAATCGCATGTATCTATTTGTAGAGAGTAATCTCCAAAAGTACTAAATGAACATTCATGGGGGTATCACAGACAAGTAGAGAATATCCTGAGGCAACATATAGGCTTCATTTTATCAAAATCAGATCAGGAAAATAAAAGAAATAGTAATTTCAAGTTTTAGGTGTATTTCATGCTTGGAAAGAACGGCATAATGCAGCAAAGAACTAATAGATAGCGCTGCGGGTGTTCGTGTGAAGTTCGGTGCAGCGATCGGATTATTAACCATTGAAAATACTACTTACTTTTTGACTTTTCAAATCCACCATATTTCTGAAAATCGTTTTCTTGGTTGCTATGCTCTACGAAATATGATTCAACTCAATGAATATAAAACTGATATAATCCTCGCCCTCTTTAATCCATATTGTTACATACTGATATCACAGTAGCGCATCTAAGGGAAAGAGAGCCAACTGTAAGAATAATGATTATTGTCAGTGATATTTCTACTTCATTAAGGAAATACTTATTATATTTCAGCTTTCCATGCCTCAGCCTATTATTCACAGATATGAATGATCATGAAATAAAAGTTTTAATAGGCGAATATAACTGACGTATGAATATATGCCTGTTTCTAACACGTTTCGCAAAAGTATTAAAAAAAGCAAAAAAAAAAAAAAAAAAAAAAAAAAAAAAAAAAAAAAAAAAAAACCCCTACAGACACATTTTCAAGCGGTTTTCACAGGAAATTTGAGCTAAGATTGGGGCAACATAGAGGCGTGATTTCATCAAAATCAGATCACGGGAGAAAAGATACATCGCAATCTTAAGTGTTTTCAGTAACTGTCTGTTCATCTATTAGAAATACCTAATATCCTAAACTACTTCACGGATTTGCATGGAGCAACTTCATAAGGAAAATTGTTTTGGATGTAGGTTATGCTTGAAGTATGGATTGCGTAGTACAGCAAACATGCGATAGAGGAACTGTAGAGCACGAAAGAACTAATAAACACCGCTGCTGTATAATAAGTATGGGGTAGCACATCAAGGAAGCGAACGTCTGTGACAGAATTAAGCAATCTTATGTCTACGAATACGAACAAACATTGAACATAATGTTACTGATTTCTCTTTGTGTATCAAATACTTAGCGACTTTTCTTTGCTTCTTTTGGCACGTTTTACTTTTTGTATCAAAATCTTCATGAAGATACATCGTTTCGGACAATAACTTTTACTTACATTTGACATCTTGACTAGGACAACTGGATTTATTGACAGAGTGATCCAACAAGGATTCTGTTTTTACTGACTGAGCTCCGGAACCCTAAAAAACCATGATACACACAGGCAGTCCTTCAACAACCGTTGCGAAGCACGGGCATATAAGCTAGTATGAAATAAAACAGATGTAAAATAATAATGTATAAAAAATCCAGAAAAAACTTATATTATTTGCTATTTATTTATTTTTATTTCCACTCACAAAAACTATGAAATAAAATAATAGTCAATCTCTTATTGAAAAGTCCATAAACAGGTCATGCATTAAACATACTATTTTTTTTTATTTTAATTTCCACAAAACATACGAAATACAAAGAAATGTGTGTTTATCTGTTAAAAATCCATGTGAAAGATTACATTTGTGGTCTTAAGGAGGTCCTTAAAGTTAGGTTCACGTACGGACCATCTTATGCGAATAGTGTCTTCAAAGTGGACGGTCATTACTCTTGAGCGAAAACCTTTCTCCAAGAAATTCATTTTTGAAAATGCAATTTCACATATATAAATGTGGAGCCAAACATAGTAGCCAGGTAGATCACCATATTTTATCAAATTTTTCCGAGACATGTTGACTCCAAAATTCTTCAGTGGATACAGTTTTATACGTTTGCAAGGAAATGTCTTCATGCAAGTCTGTTATCTTCATCTGAAGTAAAGGTTTTGAATGGCGGAAGAACTTCGCAGCCACATCTGTGCATTCTGCTGCAGGAGAAACCTCAAAAGGTGATTTTAAGAATCGTTACATCTCGTATATATGTATATGAATCTTATTGCAAATTTCTTCTTAAGATCTGCCAAGAAATTTGATAATATGGAATTGTCAATTTCAGGATTATTTTTATTTTGAAAAATTGTTACAAAATGAAGAAATTCTTGACTTAAAACGTATCTTTCAAAGAACCAGCTTGTGACGGAATGATGATACACTTTGAACCAAATCACATATTAATTTCCATTTCTTTGTAGCTCGGTGTTGTTATCTACAGATATTTTTATAAATAATTAGAGTGTGTAACTTACACTTTAAAAATTCTTTTGGCGGTCCAGTTTTCGGCCTTCCGCGGTCCGGACGTGGACCGAGGTCCGCCAGTTGCCGACCTCTGGTCTAAGTTGACCAGATGTCCCGTATTTTACGGAATCGTCCCTTATTTAGCCCAAGTGTCCCGTTGTCCAGGCAAGACACATATGAGACCTATATTATCATGTCTTTTAGTAACCGTTCCATATATTTTGAAATAACGTGTTTTTAAGAAACGTATAGCGAAACGTAATTAAGGAAAAATTTGGTCCTAATAAATAAAGATACAGGTTTTAACTGAAAGTGAATGAGGCACGATTTTTTTAATTTCTTGGTACAACATAATGTTTTCACATGACTTCTGCAGCTTCTCCAACTATTAAAATTCAGTTATTAATAAGTTCATTACTAGAAGATGGTGTTCTAAAAAGCGTTTACTTTCTTGAAACCAGTTCCCTGGGTTCAGCTGAAATACCGTCCTCTTTTTAAGTCCTTACAGACAAGTCTTAAAACTTTATCGGACTTTAATGAAAATATTTTGAAAGAAAGATGTGAAGCTCAGAATTTTGAGGAAGTGTAGACAACCGTAAAATGAGTTAGTAAAAACTGCTTGCTCATTTTCAATATACTTGAATCTGAAGAGACTTGGTTCAAAACATTACAGCTTATTAACGGGTTTCTGATAGCTCTACACGGCGGAAAGAATGCTGTTGCAGAAAGAATGGTCTCCATCACGAATAGTTTATGGCTTGACTTAAAGAATAGATTTAGTGTTCTCACTGTGAAGGAGATACTTAAACAAGAACTAATTATCAGAATACTTCACATGTTGATTGTTATGAGAATCTGTGTGAAAATAATGGTCATTATGTTCAAAAATATAATTGGGAGAGAAATAAGTAAAATGCGTAAGTAATAATAAATGTCATTCCTATTTGTTTGCATGTGACTACTATAAAACAATAAAATGTTTCTTGACTTAGTAATGTAACTTATTTGGATTTTTGTTGTGCGAGTATGTTTAGCTAATTTATGTATTAGTATGTGACTTCGTATATGTAGTTTGTAACGTCCCAAAACCCCTAATGCCTACGCTTGTCCCGTTGGTTTCATGTTCAGTCAACAATGAAATACTTTTGGTAACCGTTTTTGCGTTAGTGACTGACACGAAGGCTGTCATAATGTATAAGCTTTAGTGAATAACAGTCAATTCGATGACGCCTCACGTAAAGTCGACATTTTGTTTCGGAACCTGTGGTACCAAAGTGTGTCCCTTATTTTGAGTTTGGACTTCTGATCACTCAACTGTAGCCCTAACATTGACACGAAGGATGATATGGTAGAAGAATACATATCGCGTATGTCATTGTCGTCCACTGCAGACTACTAACCAAGATACGAGCATACGGGATAGGTTATTAGTAGACCGAGGATCTTAAGGTTAAAACTTTTTTTTCCTGAGTTCCTAGCCGCAAATAAACTTGTACGTACGCATGTCATGACTAATTAAATCTGAAACTTCTAATTTTATAGCACCTAAAATGTCCTATTTCGACGTTAACGCCTATTTTTGCCTATTACAGCTTTAAATACCTAAGTCGTCTTTTTTCTGTTTTCAAAAGATATGTTCAAACGTTCAAATGTTTGTGACGCTAATGGGACTTAACTGCGGGGTCATCAGTCCCTAAACTGACAAACTACTTATGAACTAACTTATACTAAAGACAGCACAAACATCTATGCCGGACAGGGGATTCGAACCCCCGCGGGGAACGGCCTCGCGCATCGCAGCATAGTGCCTCAAAAGCGTCTCAAAAGATATGACTTGCTTCACATAGCAAAGGTAGTAGCACTGAAGTCGGAAAAAAAGAAGGAAATACACCTGCCATCAGTCTATGCTGTGCTGGCTAAGTCAACGTTGCATAACAATTATCTCAACTCAACCTACGCGGATGCACTGCAGAGAAACCGAAAATATGTTGCGGAGTCTTCCACACGGATTTCTGTTGATGAAACACTGACAATATCGGGCGTTGCAAATCTGACTGTTCACAGGTTGGACGCAGCAACGTCATCGAGAGATTATTCAATATGCTCGAAACAATTCCCAAAGACTAACGAACAGACAATCGCTTGACACATGGTTAGCAGTCGCAGAACACTGCAGAAAGCATCTCCCAGCTGCCATGAAGGTAACTGAAAATACAACGGACGATGCCATTTTTATGTTACGCAACACAGTTACTCCAAGATCCTTCAGTTCAATGGGACTTGGCTTATATTAGAGCCAATTTCACATTTATGGCGATAGTTATTTGCGAAGTAAAAGGCTCAGGTACACCTATCTCCGAGACCACTGTTTTGCTGGAGGAAGTGAAAAAGAAAGTTAACGAAGCGGTAAGTGAATGGGAGAAAAAGTTCCAGAATAACTCCAGCTAGAAGGACCTTTGCGTGGCAGCATCCATGCTTAGTGGAAAATCCAGTTCCACAGATTGCAGCATTCCTGTTCAAAATACGCCAAAAATGATGTACGCTTATGTCACATCCGTTGATGTCGAAACGTTCATTCTCGGCATATAAATTAATACGAACCGACGAGCGCCATGGCTTTTCTCTAGAAAATCTACAAAGACTTCAGATATTTACTAAGAAGCCAACTATGGTCTGAATGTTTGAAACCAATGGTTTATTCAGCGTCTGTTAAATTATGTATAAGTTGTATTTCAAAATATGGCCTGTGATCTGCAGTATATTTTTATCTTCGAAATACTATCACGGTTTGGTGTCAGTTTGAACATTAATATTTTTTTTGTTCAACTGAGTACCTTTTCATTTTCTTAGCTGTAAAGGAATAAATACTAGCTCGTAAGTAAATCCTATGTATTTCAGATTATGTTTATTGCTTCTACTGAATATTTTTGGGACCTATGTTATATTTCATTTGGCCTAAATGAGGTAATGAAAGAGCCTATTTTAGGCACTTTAGGCTCTTACTACTACCTAATATTCCGCGGTCACTTATTAGGAATGTGAGTGACTTCTTAAATAATAAAATGCAGTACGCTGGCCTCGACGGCGAGTGATATTTGACGTAGATTAGCAGGATGGTTTTGAAACATATCCTGTGTTCATACGTTATGCATTAGCTCTAACAGAACGGATCTACTGCACAAAGGCAAATATCGTTCTTATGGAGCCCATCCAAGATCATCCTGCAGACACTTATTTAAAGAGCTAGGAATCTTCACAGTAGCTTTACAGTACATATTCACTTATGAAATTTGTTATTACCATCCCACCGAATACAAAATCTATAGCAGTGTACATAACTACAACACTAGGAGAAAGAATGATCTTCACTATTCAAGGTTTAATCTAGCTTTGGCATAAAATGGGTGAATTATGCTGCCACAAATGTCTTTGGTCACCTATGAAACAGCATCAAAAGCCTGACAGATAGCCAACTAGCATTTAAAAGTAAATTAAAAGAATTTCTGAATGGCAAATCCTACAGATGAATTTTTAGATATAAATTAGTAAATCTGAAAAAATAAATAAATAAAAAATAAAAATATTGTGTCATGTAATGTTTAGTACAAAGTAATAATTTGTAAAGACACTTTTCATTAACATGACACATTCCACAACATTACAAAGTGTCGTATTCATGATCTATGGAACAAGTACTAATCTAATCTAATCTGTGAAATACAGCTAGCTCTTTGCTCACGTGATGTTATGAGTGCTGTCGACAAAGGTTCTAAAATTGATTCCATATTTCTACGTTTTCAGCAGGCTTTTGACACAGTGGATGTCAAATGGCGTGGTTATCAAATATCGTCTCCGATTTGGGAAAGGATTGGGAATTTCCTGTTAGAGAGGAGACAGTTCGCAGATACTCAACGAAAGGCATTGACTAAAACAGTTATGTGACGTTCTCCAGGATAGCGTTATTGGTCCTCTGCGATTCCTTCTCTATATAATAGATCTGGTAGAAAATCTGAGCTGTCCTCTGACGTTGTCTGCAGATGATGCTACAGATCCATCTGACGATCAAAATCAACTACAGAACGATTTAGATAAAATATATGTATGGCCCGAAAGTTGGCAGTTGACCCTAAATATTGAAAAGTGTGAGGTCTCCACATGAGTACTAAAAGGAATCCTTTAACTTTGTCTACAAGATAAACCAATCAAAGCTGAAGGCCGCAAAAATACCTATATGCTTAGGAATTACAATTGCGACAGAATTAAACTGGAAAGAACACATTGATAATGTTGTGGAGAAGTCGTCCATAAGACTGCGTATTATTGGCAGAAAATTTAGAAGATGCTACAGAACTACTAAACAGACATCCTACACTACGTTTATACATCATGTTTCGGAGTACTGCTAAACAGTGTGGGATCCTCACGTTCCTCCTTGGTGCAGGCTATCCATGAGGCATTTTTTGCTCTCGACCAGTCAGGACGCTCTGTGGTCTTCATTTGGTCTCCTGGTCACATCGGCATCCCGAGCAACGAACGAGCCGATAAGCTCGTCAAACAGGCTGTCCATGCGTCCGTGTTAGACATTGGCCTCCCGGCCTCAGATTACCAGTCTGTGTTGCGCCATAGAGTACGTGAGCTTTGGGCCGCCGAGTGGCTTAGCCTGAGCCATCCCAACAAACTCAGGGCAATAAAGGAGACCACAGCTGTGTGGCACTCGTCCATGCGGGCCTCTCGCCGGGACTCGGTAGTCCTGTGCCGGCTCCGCATCGGCCAACACTTGGCTGACCCATGGCCATCTCCTCCGCGGTGAGGACCCGCCTCGTTGCCGTTGTGGCTCTCCCTTGACGGTATCCCACATTTTGATGGACCGCCCTGCGGCGGGATTTTAATTTTCCTGTAATTTTATCTGAAGTTTTACGTAACGATGCCATTATGGCTGATTCTGTTTTAGGTTTTATTCGTGACAGCGGTTTTTACAACTCTATCTGCAGCTTGTGTTGCGCCGTGGCTGACCCTTCCTATTTTATTTTCATGGTCGGTCAACCACGAACTTTGGCTTTGTCCTTTCATTTCCACATTTATTTGCTGTTTCCATGTGATTGTCTCCTTTCGTGTTGTCTCCTGCCACGTTGTCCTTTGTCGAATTTGTTGACATTTTATTGATTGAGTGGGGTTTTCCTCCCGTAGCAGTTTTAACTCTGGGCGAATTTTTCAGTGTTTCCAAACTTATCTCGCTCTTTGATGGAATGGGGGACTGATGACCTCCGCAGTTTTGTTCCCCTAAAACATCAAACCAACCAATCCTTATGAGGTAGGATTGACAGAAGATATCAAAAGAATACAAAGGACAGTACAAGAGTTTGGGTAAGAATCACTGCAACAACAGCGCTTTCATTGCGGGGAGATATACTTACTAAATTTCGATCACAAAAAATATTGCCGAGTCCCATATACTGTACACAGGAAGAAATGATCATCACAATAAAAGTCGAGAAATCAAAGCTCGAACGGAGAGATTTAGCTATTCTTTCTTCCCACGTGCTTTGGAAAGGTAGATAATTACTATGAAGATGGTTTGATGAACCAGCTGCCAGGCCGCTATATGTGATTTGCAGAGTACCCTATGAACATGTAGACGTAGATCATCAGACACAAGGGTATATTCAGTAGTACCCCAGGAAAGTGTGACAGGACCGGTATTCCATCTATCTTGATAAATGACCTGACGCACCGGATGAGTGGGCAATCTGCAGGTGTTTACTTACCATACTTCTGTACAAGAAGGCTTCGTTGATAATGACTGTAGGAAGTTACAGTGTGACTTAGACAAGATTTATAATTAGTGTGACGAATGGTAGCCAGCCCTAATGTAGAAAAATGTAAGTTAATGCAGATGACCAGCAAACAATAAATAAATAAAAGAAATAAAAAATGTAAAAAAATGCCGTAATGTTCCAATGCAACGTTAGTAGTGTGATGCTGAACAGAGTCGTGTCGATAAAATAATTATCTAGTTGTAACATTGTAAAGCAGTCAGAAAAATCACGAATATAAGGACAATTGAGAAGGCGGATGGTTGACTACGGAATCTAGGAAGGATTTTAGTAAGACGTGGTTCATCTGTCAAGAATGCATGTAGAACACTGGAGCTATCAATTCTTGAGTTCTACTGGAGTGTTTTGGATCTCCCCAAGTCGGTTTAAAGGAAGATATAGAAGCAATTCAGAGGCGAGCTGCTAGGTTGTTACTGGTACATTCGATCGACACGCAAGTGTTGCAGAGATGCTTTGGTAACTCAAGTGTGAATCCCTGCAGAAAAGAGGACGTTCATATCCAAGAAGCTGACCGACGAAAGATTCGTCTGCTGCCAACTTACATTTTACGCAAGAACCAGAAAGATAAATGAAGGCTCGTAAAGAGGCATATATACAGTCGTTTTTTCTCGCTTTATTTGCTAGCGAAACAGGAAAGGGAATTACTATTGCCAGTAGGTGTCCTCCGCCACGCACCATATGATAACTTAAGGAGTATTTATATGAATGTATATGTATTTCGAAAGCATAGTGTATTCTAAGAAAGTTGTTGGTGATAGTTGAACACCATAAATTAAAAGAAAAATGTGAAAATGAAAGCAAGGAACGATATCAAACAAATCATTTTCGAAAGTTCTCTACGCAAATGTATGGACCGAAGACAGCAACAGTACAATACAACATTGTTGCTTGTAGAATTTTTAAAAGAACCACTTTTTCTGTAAACGTTGCGATAAAAATGAGTCAAGGTGTAACTCATACTTCTGCATGTGTTTAGTGATTTCATTTCACATTTTCTGCTGTCGGTCATTAACACCTTTCCAATACGTCATAACTACTGAACTAAATTTGTAGCTTGCAAAAAATTTTGTACAGATTATCTTGCTACATACGTATTACGTGAAGAATCTAGGGCGATGTAGCTAGGACAAGGTAAAAATAATTTCAGTAGACATTCATTCGGAACTTAAAAAAGTATGTTTTCGAATGAGCACAACTAATAAACGCGAAATAAACTAGCTGCGGACACTGCAGGCAACATCTTGGAGTAAACAGCAAAACTGATACAGAGGTTACCGTTTTAATTAATACTGCGTAACACCTGAAGACAACGCTTTGAGGGGAAAAGTAGAAGCAATGAATTCTCGCTACTATGGTTTACGATGGACTGTATAGGTTAAACACTAATTTGGTCCATTTCTCGACCTTTGAAAAATCTGCGAGGAGAACAGTGAATGAAGCTAAAATGTCGTCCCTGACGTTAGTGTCTTAAAAAATATTATTTCAAGACATAATGTCAGGTACGACATTTCAGCTTCATTCACTGATCACCTCGCAGATTTTTCAATGGTCAAGAAATGGACTAAATAAATAGAAATAAATGGTGCTGTCTGGGTGCAAACTATTCTTTCGTGGTAAACAATAGCCAGTACAAAACTATTAATTGTTGTATTTTTCTCTTCAATATGAATAAGTTTTGTTAGTTATTTTTCCCTTCTTTTCGTCCTTTGCTTTTTACATTTCTTTCGTCAGTCATAATAAGATTATCAATACAATTTTAATATCTTTTTCGCCTCTTCAGACTTTGCGAAGGTGGGGTGGCTTGCATGCCTCACTGACACGGATAGCCATACCGTAGGTGCAACTACAGCGGAGGGCATAGACGTATATAAGGGAGGGGTTCAGGGGGTCCGGACACCCCCTTTAGGATACATAAAAAATATGAAAAGCCACACGACTCTCTACCAACACCCGCTTTTTTGAAATCCTGTCTCACAAATCGTAGGCATGATGCTTGCTTGTTTAGCATAGCAACAATCTATGGAGGGATGATTAAACAAACAATAGTTGTAGCTGGGTATGTTCCTTTTTAACTGTTAAACTGTCAAATTTGAACTATGTACAAGTTACATATTTCGGGTTTATGTATGGTCACCATACAGTTACCTTGTCTAGATCATTGTCTAGTTGGTATTGTTTTCGTGATGCTTTTATTAGATGGTAAATGTCGTCGTCATTCTCGTCGTCATCATCATCATCATCATCGGCCCAGAGTTTCATTTGTCCTATTCGACCACGGAACTCCATTGCTCGCAACAGGCCCTGTCCTCATGTGATTCCTCACTGAAACATGTATCATGACATGCGGCATGTGAAGGACTGATATTAGTGTCGCAGGACCTTGATGTATCTCTGTACTATTTCCTGTTATTATATCTTTGTACTAAGCTAATTAATCTGTATCTGTGTGATAAATAAACAGTGTGTTAAATGATATTGAAGACTCTCACGTATGTTGCCACTTTCTCGTGACTAGCCGCGGCAGAGTGGCCGAGCGCATTCAGTCTCTATGCTAGGATGCGCGAGGCCGTTCCCCGTCGGGGTTTCGAATCCCCCCTCGGACATGGATGTTTGTGCCGTCTTTAGTATAGCTAGTTAATAAGTATTTTGTAAGTTTAGGGACTGATGACCTCTTAGTTAATTCCCATAAGCTTTATGTAGGGGATAGGGAGAATATAGATATAACATGAGAGGTTAAGGAGTGGTGAGCGAACTTTAACGCAGAAGTTGAACATGGTAGCGGTGCTGTGTTGAAGTCAGGCATGTGACTTAAAATAGAGCGGGACAAGCACGTTTATGATTTCAGCAAATAAAGTGGAGCGGCTCGGCGAAGCTTCAGGTGACGTAAGTAGGTCGGCGAGGGCGGCGTACTGCGTAACTGCCTGACAGCTGTATTGCTTAAAGGTGACTGGGACATACTTGGTAGAAGTAGCAGACAGGTCACGTGTAGCAAAGATCAGCTATGCCACATCTGTGAAACACAGGCCGACGGGGTCAACCTCGTCGTATAAATACAGGCGAGAAAGACAAGTCAGTGAGTCAGCTACGGCAGAGAGAGAGGCAGCCACAGCTAGGCAGTCAGCTGCCGCCTGGACTGTGCTACTCGTCGACAACAACTGTTATTATTGTTATCGCAAAACTGAGTCTGTCGCAGGCTGGAAGCACTTCGACACACTGCGGCCAGCAGCCGATCATCACGATCAACACGGCATACCCGACGGGAGATGCAGCCAACGGAATAGCGGGGACCCAGTCTGAAGCAACAGGCAGTAGGGCCCCAGCCTCGACAGCAGTGCAACTGGGCGTTAAACTAACGCATGCTGCGGTAAGACTGCAGCCAGTTACTCACCCAGGGGCGGGGTGTAGACGAAAGGAAGCGCTCCTGTGACCGTCTGGAGGCGAAGCAGCAGCGGGGGAAGGAGCACCTGGGTTCAACTCCCGGCCGCACCCAGCGCGGTACGGCCATCGCAGCGGCGGCGCGGGGCAGTGCGAGGACGATACCTCGCCTTATGCAACACGGAGGCGTAGCGGCTGGTGGGCAGCGGCAGCTACTACGAGACTCGTGGCGTCAGCTGGACGCCACCTCAGTGCGATACAGTGCACATGCACTCTCCACTCGCCTCTGGTCATTTTGCAAGCACGAGTGTTGTTATACTGGACTACTGTTTCATTGCCACCCCATCTCCCGAGTTGAGTACTGAGCTCACTGCCCACATGGAACGAACTAGTGTAGCTATCCTGACTTAGACGAAGTCTATGTGTAGAACATTCGTCATTTGGTGTCAAAAGCATGAAATAGTGTCCAGACACGTTACACTTACAAACATTTGAACATTTCTCGTGACTAATTCACGACACGGCGTATGTTGTTTCGACATGTCGCTGAATAATGCTGCAACCTTTAATACAGATTTCAACTGCAGGATTTTATTCTGAGCCGCTGATATGTGTTGTAATCATACAACATGGACATACGGCAGTTTGTACCGGGGCCGGAATTCCGACCCGGCACCTTCCGCTTGATAGGCAGTCAGAATCTTTATTAAGAACAGCTGCAGCATCATATATTGCCGTCCGATCTTTCAAATATAAAGAGGTCAAGACCATACATGGGAGATGAAGCTTTCTGAACTTACTCTAATGAGTGTTAATCGTGATTGACGATACAGCTACATTCAGAAGAAATTAAGCCTAAGTTAGCAGTAATATGTAAAGGGTAAAGGTAACACTTTGTATACAGAAAACGCCGCTTGCAATATTAAAAGCTCATCCTTTAACAAATGTACCACCACAGACAGCTATCTTCAGCAATAAGTCGTATATAAAACTTATAATATAGGTAAATTTCAAAGTATTTGAAAAACTTCAGTGGAAACGTGGAATAATGTAACAACAGATGGTGACATACAATTTAAGCTTCGTTAGTTTCGTTACACATAAATATAGTAATTCGTACGTCCGATATGTTTTATTGAAAGCTGTTTATTAATGTTTCTCTGTAGCTTTACTTGCGTGAAACCGGATGCCAACGACTTTGTAGGACTTTTAATTGACAGTTGATTGATTTTATTGGGGTTAAGTGCAATTCCTTGTTACCCAGCGAATGCTGTAACAGAGATAAAATATTTTATTTTCTGGAGGGTAGTGTTGGAACCCCTCCATGTCAGAGCTGTAGGTACGCGAATAGCGAAGGGGTATCTTTGGAGAGGCCAGATAAACATGTGGTTCCTGAAGAGAGGCAGCAGCCTTTTCAACAGTTACAAGGGCACCAGTCGGGATGATTGATTGACTTGGTCTTGTTACATCAGATAACGTGACTTTGCCATGCTATTACTGCGAACGGCTGAAAACCAGAGGAAAATACTTTTCCCGAGGACATGCAGCTGTACTGTGTGAATATGAGATGTCATATTCTTGGGTAAAATATTCTGGAGGTAAAATAGTCCTCCATTCGGATCGCCGAGGAGACTACTCAGGAGTTTGTCGTCATCAAGGAAAAGAAAACAGCCATTCTAGTGATCGAAGCGTGGCATGTTCTGTCCCTTAATCGGGCAGGTAAAGAAGAAAATTTGAAAAGAGAAATGGATAGGTTAAAGTAGATATGGCGAAGATTAGTGAAGTTCGGCGGCAGGATGAACAGGATTTCTCGTCAGGTGAGTACAGGGTTAAAAATACAAAACTAATTGGTGGTATCGTAGGAGTAAGTCTGATAATGAATAAGAAAACAGGAATGCAGGTAGGTTACTATAAACAGCATAGTGAACATATTATCGTAGCAAAGATAGATATGAAGTCAACATCGACCACAGTAGTACGAGTTTATATGCCATCTAGCACTGCCGATGATGAGGAGATCGAAGACATGTATGAGAAGACTAGCAAAAACCCGACCACGCTTCGGTGTGGCTTATTCTCAGCCGCGGTGGAGTAGCCGAGCGGTCCAAAGCACCTCGCTGCGGAGCGTGCGGTTGCTCGCCGTGGAGGTTCGAGTCTTCCCTGGGGCATGGGTGTGTGTCTTTGTCCGTAGGTTAGTTTACCTAGGTTTAAGTAGTTTGTAAGCTACGGACTGATGACCACGCAGTTTGGTCCGACAGATTTACAGGCATTTGAACTTTTTGATTTGCTTACTCTCATATCAGATAAATAGAAAAGGAAATACTGTAACTCATGTAAACATAAAATCACCAAGAGAATGCTTCAATCACATCAATATCGTTCTTTAGTCTACTGTGGCTATGTAAAATGAAAGTTATAAAAATTATAGTTACACAGATACTCATTATTTTAAACCCATACATTTTTGTCGATCGTTTTCTGCACTAACATACAGATCAGTTTACCGACTTTGGACCATGTGACGTATAATTCACCTTAGTAAAAAGCTATTGTTTTCTGTATTCTTTCCATCTATTTCGCATCCGCTATGACTATCTCCTGCTTCCCCACTATCTACCTCATCATCCTCCCTCTATCTAACCCCGGCCTCTGTTCATCACTCCCTTTCCTACCGTCCATCTTCCCTCTCCTCCTCCATCTACATCTATGCACGTATCGTCTTTCGCTCGTCGTACCTATATAAAATGAAGAAATTAAAAATTAGGAAATTGCTACAAATTATGTGTTATCTGCTGGAAACTATGACAAAGTTACTGTTACATAAAATTAAATGAAATAACGACGCCCATAAACAACGTTTTGTTCAGAATTTGTTTCTGTGGTATTTTGATTTCCACTGCTAATATCATGATCTATCTTACTGAAAATTAACCATGAACACATCTAAAATGCGTTTCCACTAAAAGTTGTTACTATAGTGTCGGATTTTTACCATAGCACCTGACCGGTAGGCAAGTTGGTACCACTTCAATTTTCGACGTTCACTTCTTTCGCAGCTGGAGAATGTAAAATGTTTCAGAGTTATATATATGAAAACATTTGCTTCCTTTTGCCTCCCTTAATGGCTACGTATACTCATGATTTCCATTTTGCACGCATGTATGGCACAGCGACTTTTGAATTTTGTAAATTTCATTGGCTTCCTTGTATAATTATAAACGAAAATCGATACATCATTTTTCATGGCGATGTATTTGTATAATGATCAAATGTTCAAATGTTTGTGGGGCTTATGGGACTTAACTACGGGGTCATCAGTCCCTAAACGTACAAACTACTTATGAACTAGCTAACACTAAGGACGGCACAAATATCCATGCCCGAGGGGGGGGGGGGATTCGAACGCCCGACCGTAGTGGCCGTGCAGACCGTGATTGGCTCGCCGCAGTCCCCTCGGCCACCGCGGCCGGCTTTGTATAATGATTTCGGTACAATTTCACTTTCAGCAGTGACTGATGTTGCCTGTTGCCTAAATCTTTTTCTGCTCTTTGAAAACTCAGTGACATACAATGAGGCTAATAATCTCCCGTGTTTACCATGAAATATTACATTAGCACGGAATGCCGCAGTTGCCGTAATTAAAATTATATCTTCATTCCCAAGTAATTCTACGATGATAAACGTCCATTTTTGTGTAGGCAGGGATTTAGAAGCGCTCATACGATATATATCGTTAGAGGCCCGGATACTTCAATTGCAAACATTATTAGAAACATCTGTTTCCCAGCGTTACTCGGGAATATTGCTTTCTGTAAAGCAGTGGAAATTTGAAGGAGATTCTTATCAGATTGAATGTTTTGAACGAATAGTTTTTGGCCATAAAAAATGAAACAATTTAATGCAGTTCCTGCTTTGTCGCTAATACGATCTTGTACGAAGCATTGTCAATAAATCAATCATCCTTGTACACTGAACATTACATCGCCAACGGTTATTATTTGGCACTCAGGGGGCCGGTATGTTCATCGTGCATCAATTCGTTGAGTGGGGGGAGGGGGGTCGTCCTCCCAGTCGTCCGAAGTAGTAGGCGGCTTTGTAAGCGACTCCACTGCACTCCGCTTGTTAATACTCACTGCATAAACCACCTTCGAGAGAGATCACAACAGCTTGCAACGCGTATATCTATAAATAAAAGGCAATTTTCCGAGTGACTGACTGACAGATCAAATGAATGACTTATCATCGCCCAGCCGAAACCATTGATGATAAAAACTTGAAATTTGCAGAGGATGTTCATCTCACACTGTTGGCGTCTATATTCCGTCCCTAAGGCGATGATATAGGGGATGAAAACTGTTTTGAAAATACGCTATTATCCAGTCAATTTTCATGCTAGACCTACATAAATTGGTACAAGGATTCTTGGTTAGAATATAAAATGGTGTCTTTCAGCTTCTTTTGGAAAATCAGCCAAAAAGGGGGTGAAATAGGGAATGAAAAGATTTTTGGAAAATGCTACTATTTCGTCTTAGAAATCTAACTTAAAAACATATTTAGTCTTTTTTCAGAATCTAATACCTCCGAAAGTTCTTGATGGACTGCTTTGAAATATTGATACAACGTAGCACATACCTATTTTTTTTTTTTAATATATATCATATACGAAGTTATATAAGTTTTACAATGTGGAAATGTTGTTGCCAAAAATCGCAAAAGTGTCATGTATATAGGTTATGTGTAATATATTAAATAAACAGGTATCTAAAAACCTTCCTGTGTTACAGTGCTTTCGAAAGAACACCAATATATACATGCGACGATGGCGTTCTGGGTTCTATTCTTCATCTCTAATGTGATAAAATCGTTGGACCTCCTATGGGAGTTACTGATGGTGAACACTGAGGAATATGTTCGATTGAGGCTACCGAACGATTAATTAGAATTTTGGGCGGACGGGAGCCGCACTCCGGACAAGAAGTTAACTCGACTACTGGCCCAAAATTTGTAATCGATTAAGACACATTAATATCATATTTTATCTTTATCCCGAAGTCTTCAGTTCTTTCCAGCACTAAGATCATAGGGTGCAATATTGAATACTAATTTGTTACTAAAATGTTTCAGTTTTATATGTCGGGCAGGGTAATATGTTTTACTTAATTTGCTCTATTTAAATAATACGACCAAACACGAATATAAATTCAGAGACTGGAGGTGAGATTTCATGGCTGCACAATACAGTTCCGAGTTAATGATTAAAGTTAACTTCCGTTAAATTGTTCATAAAGTGACGCTTTAACGTTTAAACAAGTTAACATTTTCAGTAACGGGTTAATGATTAACGCTGTCCAGCTCTGACAAGTACCATAGTGGCAGTTCACAGTAATCACTCGCCTTGTCTGCCTTGAAAAAAAATATGATAAATGTCATATTCCATTGATTAACGTACGTTCCACCCCCATGAACCACAGACATTGCTGAGGTGGGGTGGCTTGCGTGCCTCAACGATACAGATAGCCGTACCGTAGGTGCAACCACAGCGGAGGGGTATCTGTGGAGAGGCCAGACAAACGTGTGGTTCCTGAAGAGGGGCAGCAGCCTTTGCAGTAGTTACAGGGGCAACAGTCTGGATGATTGACTGAGCTGGCCTTGTAACATCAGCTAATGTGGCTTTGCCACACAGCTACTGCGAACGGCTGAAAGCAAGGGGAAACTACAGCCGTTACCTTTCCCGAGGACATGCAGCTCTACTGTATGAACATATGATGATGGCATCCTCTCGGGTAAAATATTCCGGAGGTAAAATAGTCCCCCATTCGGATCTCCGGGCGGGGACTACTCAGGAGGATGTGATCATCAGAAAAGACAATACTGGCATTCTACGGATCTGAGCGTGGAATGTTAATCCCTTAATCGGGTAGGAAAATTAAAAAATTAAAAAAGGGAAATGGATAGGTTGAATTTAGATGTAGTGGGGATTAGTGAAGTTCGGTGGCAGGATGAACAGGATTTCTAGTCAGGTGAGTACAGGATTATAAGTACAAAATCAATTGGGGGTATCACAGGAGTAGGACTGATAATGAATAAGAAAATAGGAATGCGGGTAAACTACTATGAGCAGCACAGTGATCGCATTATCATTGTCAAGATAGATACGAAGCCAACACCGACAACAGTAGTACAGGTTTATATGCCAACTAGCTCTGCCGATGATGAGGAGATAGAAGAAATATATGAAGAGCTAAAGGAAATTATTCAGACAATTAAGGGAGAGGAAAACTTAATTGTTATGGGAGACTGGAATTCGGTAGTAGGACAAGGAAGGGAAGGAAAGATAGTAGGTGAATATGGTCTGGGCAAAAGGAATGAAAGAGGAAGCCGCCTGGTAGAATTTTGCAAGGAACATGATTTAATCGTAACAAACACGTGGTTTAAGAATCACAAAAGAAGGTTGTATACTTGGAAGAGACCAGGAGACACCGGAAGGTATCAGATAGATTTTATAATGGTAAAACATAGATTCCGGAACCAAGTTATAAACTGTAAGACATACCCAGGGGCAGATATAGACTCTGACCATAACTTGTTAGTCATGAACTGTAGGCTGAAACTGAAAAAACTGCAGAGAGGTAGGAAAATAAGGAGATGGGACCTAGATAAATTGAAGAAACGTGAAGTTCTGGAGAATTTCAGAGGGAGATTTAGGCATAAATTGACAGAAACAGGGGGAAATAAAACAGTAGAAGAGGAATGGGTAAAATTTAGAGATGACATAGTGAAAGCAGCAGAGGACAAAATAGGTAGAAAGGCAAGACCTACAAAAAATCCTTGGATATCACAGGAATTGATGAAAGGAGAAAATACAAAAATGCAGTAAATGAAACAGGCAAAATGGAGTACAGACGACTAAGAAATGAGATTGACAGGAAGTGCAAAATGACTAAGGAGGAGTGGCTAGAAGCCAAATGCAAATCTGTAGAAAATGTATAAGAAGGGGAAAAGTAGATACCGCCTACAGGAAAATAAAAGAGACATTTGGGGACAAGAAAAGCAACTCTACGAATATCAAGAACTCATATGGGAAACCAGTTCTCAGCAAAGAAGGGAAAGCTGAAAGGTGGAAAGAGTACATAGAGCAGCTCTACAAAGGAAATGAACTTAGAGATGATGTTGTAGGAAGGGAAGAGGAAGTTGATCAAGATGAAATAGGAGATTCTATATTGAGAGATGAATTTGACAGAGCCCTGAAAGACCTAGGTCAGAACAAGGCCCCAGGAGTAGATGACATACCCTCAGAGCTACTAAAGTCTCTGGGAGAGCCAGCCATGACAAAACTATTTGAACTGGTGTGTAGGATGTATGAGACAGGCGAAATACCCTCAGATTTTAAGAAAAATGTAATAATCCCCATTCCAAAGAAATTGGGAGCAGACAGGTGTGAAAATTACAGAACCAACAGTTTGATAAGTCATGGTTGCAAAATTTTAACACGAATTATCTACAGGAGAATGGAAAAGCTGGTAGAAGCTGACCTTGGGGAAGATCAGTTTGGGTTCTGGAGGAACGTAGGAACCCGGGAGGCAATACTCACTTTACGTCTTATCTTAGAAGATAGATTAAGGAAAGGCAAAGCTACATTTTTGGAGAAAGCGTTTGACAATGTTGACTGGAATACACTCTTTCAAATTTTGAAGTCAGCAGGGGTTTTAATACAAGGAAAGGAGAGTTATTTACAACTTGTACAAAAGTCAGACCGCAGTTATTAGACTCGAAAGGCATGAAAGGGAAGCATCAGTTGGGAAGGGAGTAAGACAGGGTTGCAGTCTTTCTCCGGTGTTATTCAATTTGTACATCGAGCAGGCGGTGAAGGAAAGCAAGAAAAAATTTGGAATAGGGATTAAAGTTCATGGGGAAGAAAGAAAAACATTGCGTTTTGCTGATGACATTGTAATTCTGACAGAGACAGCAAAGGACCAGGAAGAGCAGTTGAATGGAATGGACAGTGTGTTGAAGAGAGCGTATAAAATGAACATTAACAAGAGCAAAACAAAAATAATGGAATGCGGTCTTCAAAAATCAGGCGATGCTGAAGGAATTCGATTAGGTAACGAAACAATGAAGGTGGTAGATGAGTTTTGTTGCTTGGGTAGTAAAATAACATGTGATGGTCGCAGTACAGAGGATATAAAATGCAGAATGGCAATGGGAAGAAAAGCATTTTTGAAAAAGAGAAATTTGCTAACATCGTTTTAATGTAAGTTTAAGGAAGTCTTTTCTGAAGGTATTTGTGTGGAGTGTTGCCTTCTACGGGAGTGAAACATGGACGATAAGCAGTGCGGACAGGAAGAGAATAGAGGCTTTTGAAATGTGGTGCTACAGAAGAATGCTGAAGATTAGGTGGGTAGATTGCATAACTAATGAAGAAGTACTGAACAGAATTGGTGAGAAAAGGTATTTTTGGCATACCCTGACCAAAAGAAGGGATCGCTTGGTAGGACACATTCTTAGACATCGAGGAATCGTAAATTTAGCATTGGAGGGAAGTGTGTGGGGTAAAAATCGCAGAGGGAGGCCAAGAGACGCGTATAGTAAGCAGATTCAAGTGGATGTGGGTTGTCGTTCTTATGAGGAGATGAAAAGGCTTGCTCAGGATAGAGTAGGGTGGAGAGCTGCATCAAATCAGTCTCCGGACTGAAGACCATGATAATATAAGTAGTTTCTAAGTTTAGGGATTGATAACCCCGTAGTTAATTCCCATAAGCTTAACAAACATTTGAACATTTGTAATTGACAGGGTAGCGTGGAGAGCTGCATCAAACCAGTCTGCGGACTGAAGACCGCAACAACAACAACAACGTACGTTACGAACAAAGATATTTAACAAAAACGTAACTGCCTGGAAATGGCTGTCAAAAGGTTGCAGCAGAGTATCAGATGGCCACTCCGATTTTTTAAGTTCTTATGTATCTTTCTTTGAAATTAATCATGATTTGTCTAAAGAACAAATGCACAAATTCTAAAAAAAATATTAACTAACAATACGTTCAGCTATATTTAAAAAAGCAACACACTCTTCAATTATCAATTATGTATTAAAATAGATTTCGATGATAAAACAAATGGCTATAGTTATTTCGCAGTGTTATTTTGTCCTGTGATAATTTTGTGGCCCACTTGATATAAAACTTTCGAAAATTTGGCCCGAGGAGGGAAAAGGTTGAGTATGGCTGCTCTACAGCCTGAAATGAAACAACCACATAAGCAGCCTACATTCTGATCCCCGAAACGCACACATAATTTTAAGGCTATTTGTCAGCTTTCCCACTGTCAGTGACCCGTTGGTCAGTTCTGCCATCCAACTCAAGCTCAAGTCAGAATATGAACAAGTACCGTAAAAATTACTACGTGCCAGCTCATCATTACTAATAACACAACATACTCATCCGTAATCAAAGAAATCACCAAGTAAATTAATGTACTCATAAAAGAAGGTTCCGGGTGGTAAATGGGTGATACCTATTTAAATGAGAGGTAAATAAAGTGAGAGAGTGCCTTGCCACCTCTTACAATCATTATTGTTCAATGCGATCTATTATCGCCTGTTGTTGTTATGGTCTTCAGTACGGAGACTGGTTTGATGCAGCTCTGCACCCTACTCTATCCTGAGCAAGCATTTTCATCTCCTCATAAGAATGGCAACCCACATCCACTTTAATCTGCTTAGTATACCCGTCTCTTGGTCTCCCTCTGCGATTTTTACCCCACACACTTCCCTCCGAAGCTAAATTTACGATTCCTTGATGTCTAAGAATGATGTGTCCTACTAGTCGATCCCTTCTTTTAGTCAAGGTCTGCAAAAAAAAAAAAAAAAAAAAAAAAGATCTATCCACCTGATCTTCAGCATTCTTCTGTACCACCATATTTCAAAAGCCTCTATTCTCTTCCTGTCCGCACTGCTTATCGTCCATGTTTTACTCCCGTACAAGGCAACACTCCTACGTTTCTCCTGAATCCAAACAGATCTTCCCCAAGGTCAGCTTCTACCAACTTTTCCATTCTCCTGTAGATAATTCGTGTTAAAATTTTGCAACCATGACTTATCAAACTGTTGCTTCTGTAATTTTCACACCTGTCTGCGCCTGATTTCTTTGGAATGGGGATTATTACATTTTTCTTGAAGTATGAGGGTATTTCGCATGTCTCATACATCTTACACACCAGTTCAAATAGTTTTGTCATGGCTGGCTCTCCCAGAGACTTTAGTAGCTCTGAGGGTATGTCATCTACTCCCGGGGCCTTGTTCCGACCTAGGTCTTTCAAGGCTCTGTCAAATTCATCTCTCCTATAGTATCTCCTATTTCATCTTGATCTACTTCCTCTTCCCTTCCTACAACATTGTCTCTAGGTAAATTTCCTTTGTAGAGCTGCTCTATGTAATCTTTCCACCTTCCAACTTTCCCTTCTTTGCTGAGAACTGATTTCCCATCTGAGTTCTTGATATTCATATATTTGTTTTTCTTGTCTCCAAATGTCTCTTTTATTTTACTGTAGGCAGTATCTACCTTTCCCATTCTTATACATATGTATAATTTACCTTAGTAAACAGCTGTTGTTTTTTAAAATCTTCCATCTATTTCCAATCTGCTATGTCTATCTCCTGATTCCCCACTATCTACCTCTTCATCCTCCCTCTATCTAACCCCGGCCTCTGTTCATCACTCCTTTTCCTACCGTCCATCTTTCCTCTCCTCCTCCATCTATATGCACGTATCGTCTTTCGCTCGTCGTACCTATATAAAATGAAAAATTAAAAATCTTCTACAGATTTGCATTTGGCTTCTAGCCACTCCTGCTTAGCCATTTTGCACATCCTGTCAATCTCATTTCTTAGTCGTCTGTACTCCATTTTGCCTGTTTCATTTACTGAATATTTATATTTTCTCCTTTCATCAATTATCGCCTATCGTCGCTTTTACTGCCGTTCCAGTGTAGGTTTTTTTTATTCTATTTAAATAATAAGCTACTAATTCATCTTCTGGTTCATGTTTATGAATACAGTAAGTACAAGAAGTATTATTCTCCTAAAACATGTCCGAAGCACAGGAAAAGAAACGTTTACAAAAGCGTAGATCCAGTTTATGGAAAGTGCATCAGTAAATTATTTTTATTGGAAAATAAGAAAATAAAAAAGTTCATAGTGTTAATAAGGTTGGGAAAACAGAAAATTTATTACATACGGTACTTCATACAGTATTCGCTCTCTACTTCTTCTTGGTAAGTAAAATCCTGAAAACATGGTACAAATACAAACATTTTTGGTCTCGCTTTACAATTATTACTGCTCGTAGTCGTCTGGGACTGGGACCTGAGTAAGTTGCAACAGAGGATCCATTTTCGCCTTATTCGTCTTGGAAATTTTGGTTTAATTCTTCGTTTTTACCAATTTATCGTTTGTCTATTCTCCTAGCACTTTCGTAAGGTATTCAGTGAGTTTAATTTCTGGACTCTGAAGATATGTGTTGAATTACTTCGGTGCACTGTACAGGAGGTAATCCTAGAATTCTCAGTGATATTTTGAAAAGATGTATGCCGAGGTGGAATGGCCGCGCGTTCTACGGCGCGGTGCTGCGAAGTGCGCAGTTACTCCCCGTCGGAAGTTCGAGTCCTTCCTCGGGCATGGGGTGTATGTGTGTTTCGTTCTTAGGTTAGTTTAACTTTGTTTAAGTAGTTTGTAAGCCTAGGGATTGATAACCACAGCAGTCATTTAGATTGACAAACATGTGAACATTTTGAAAGTTGTCTTTCCCCTCATTTCATTCAGATTTTCGTACAAATTGTTGATGTACATTTTGTGAACCTTCGTACCTTCTGTAAAATGTATCTTTTCAACGCCAGCAGCACTCATCCCCCCACGCCTACACGAAAGCTCTATCGTGTATCACGACGGAAAGGAAGCTCTGGCACACCATCTCCCTGTATCTCATGCCGTTCGCATGCCATCCGACCCAATTTTCCAATCTTTTTACTTTCCCAAAATTACTTGCGAGCAATCGTATCAGTCTATTCGTATTATTTTCAGATATTTCTGACTGTGTTAGCCCATTCTTTCATGCTCCTATCCTCCAAATTCTCAGTGCTTATTTTACAAGTTTTTCGTTATATTCTGACAATAAAGCTCACGTCTGTATCGGTCAATGAGCGAGGGCGCTCGGTCCATGTCTGGTTACACAAAAGTATTCGATTATCGACTGAACTGTCAATCTACGTATGCTGACTGCTTTAGTGACCTCGTAAGAGAATTTGCACTGTTCATGCATTGTCAACCACCAAAATTCCATCATTGTTTGGAAACACGAATTCCATAAATGGCTACAAGTGGTCTGCAAGTAGCTGATCATAACCAATTATAGTCATTTTATGTACAAACAGGCCTCGCCATTCTGGAGGTATCGCCAGCTTACAGAGTGCCTTGTTGACAACATGGGTCGACGGCTTCTTGGAGTCTGCTTCACACTCTAAACCCACCATCAGCTCTTAAAAAATGAAATGGGATCTCGGCCCACCACGCCACGGATTCCCAGTCGTCTAGTCCAGGAGAGGAACTGCAGGCAGTGTCGTGCTGTTAGCGAGTGCACTCGAATCGGTCGTCTGTTGCCATGACCCATTAACGTAAAATTGCGCCGCACTGCCTGAACGAAAATATTCTTCGTATGTCCTACATTAATTTCCGTGATTGTTTGACGCATTGTATCTTGGCTGTTAGCAATGACACCTGATGAAATCCTATATAATGTCTGAAATTTCGTACACTCTTGAGACTGTGGGTTTAAGATATTGAATTCTCTAACGATTTCCGAAATGGAATGTCCCATGTGTATAGCTCCAACTATCATTCTGCGTTCAAAGTCTCTTAATTTCCGCCATGCTGCCATAATCACGTCCAAAACCTCTTTGTATCAATCAGCGGAGTGCTTAATAATAACAGCTCTGCCAATGTTCTGTCAATAATAACAGCTCTGCCAATGTTCTGTCCTTTTATACCTTGTGTGTGTCATACTGCCACAATCTGCATCTATGGATAGCGCTACTCCGTGACTTTTGCCAGGTCAATCTTCCATGCTTAAATCAAGATGTCATTCACAGTTACAAATAGGAATTGTGTCATTCCGTATCAATGATGACACTTTCCCGTACACTGTAGCCTGAAAGAGCCCCCTCCTAGGAACTAAACGTATCCTTTAAATTGTAGGTGTAGTTAGGAGTCCGTAGAAGATGATGTAGGGTGCGTGCGGATTTACCGGCCCACAGTATCCATGCGGGATCTGCAAGATAAACTGACTCGTCTGTTTCGTTGGAATGTTCTCGATGACGTAGTCACTTCACAGCTAGACAGCACACTGGAGTACTGGTGGAAATGCTATTAAAAGACATTAAATACTAACGCATTTCAGTTAGGTATTTTGGCTAAATAAAATCCGGAATGCCAACTATGCGGTTTTATTACTAGCCACACCATAATACAAGACTATTTAAAGATTATGAGGCTAACAATTATGAGTTTACACCTGGTTCCTATGTGAGACGTGCAGACTTGGTGCGAACGCGGACTGACTACAGAGGCGCGCAGCCGAGAGCTGTAAACTTCGTACGTCTTCGGAAGTGTTAGTAAATGTTTGTTACAGGCGTTATAATTCATTTATTTATCTATTTGGACATTATAAAAGAAAACGAAATAATCATCACTTACTTCTGTTGACCCCTAGTCTGCTACTGACGTCTGTATGCCACCAAAGCATTGTTAAATAAAAAACATTATTAAATTAAAGATGTTGGATTCGCGCCATATTCTTGCTACTTCACCGGCATAGAGGCGAGACGGCCGCAACGGACAATCCCACGGATACGGCGTTCTGGAGCTGCCCACCGTCTCTGCCAACGCCGCAATGGTGCTTCTCTGCCATGGGAACTATAACTGTCTTACCGTCGGCAAGCTGCCTAGCCTCTCCTATAACTAAAAATGTATCTGCCACCGCTCGTGCACAAAATCCGCTAATAAACTTATGGAACCAAATAAAAGTTTTGCCTCACAGCCGCGGCGGATTAGCCGCGCGTACTGGAGCGCCGTGTTGCGGTACGCGCGGCTGTCTGCCGTCGGGGGTTCGAATCCCCCCCCCTCGGGCATGGATGTTTGTGTCGTCTTTAGTATAAGGTAGTTCATAAGTAGTTTGTAAGTTTAGGGACTGATGACCCCGTAGTTAAGTCCCTTAAGCTTTACAAACATTTGAACATTTGAACAAGCCTCATACGAAAACAGTGGCAGATAGTATTTGCTTATTGTCAGTTTGTTCATGAATATGGAGAACAAGAGCAGTCCTACTACAATTATTGGAACACTCATCACTATATTCATCTGATAAACACTCATCACTATATTCATCTGATAAACACTCCCCGCCGGGGAAAACGGTGTATTATTTAAAAATGTTTCGCGCTACTAAAATGTCTTAGAATTTATTCTGTATGCTCTTACTTTCATTAAGAGTTCACAGTGGATGTCGTGTTAAATGCTTTCCAGTAACCTAAGAATATGATAACCGCATGTTGTCATTTATCCACGATTCTCAAGCTAACATGTGCAAACGAACAAAGTATGTCTTTTCCGTTTTTCGAAGTCAGAGTTTATTCATAGAAAATGTCTTCTGTCTCTTAAGAAATGTTATTATTTATGAACTTGAAATACGTACAATGTTGTAGCAAACCTGTGCTAGGCATATTTCAGTCTTTAAGGCACTGATGTCACTGAAGCATCAATAAGCGTGGAATGTCATCATGTATTTAGATTATCTCACCGAAACATTATATGTCTCTACATTATCTACCAGACAGATGGTACGCATGGTCTGTTATTCCATTCTGCACTCTTTCGCTCAACCCAATGACGAGATTTTAAAGGACATTGCCATCAGTCTTTCAGAAGTTTACGTCTGAATTCTCAGAAGTATTTATAGTAATAGTTATTTAAAATCTCGTCATTTTATTCGACATTCACAATTATTACATTGCTCGCATTCATCTGCAGTATTTCAAAAATGTTATGACGCACTTTAATACTGTCAGTCGTTCTGCATTCGAAACTACTGATGTTACATGCGACTTCTCTTCTAACTTATGGCGGAGTCGGAGATAAAAGGAGGTTAGAAAGTTTTTGTAAATTACTGTCTCTATAACACTATGACACCTTCCCTCGGTGGTGTTACCACCACATGCGTGCCAATGTCACAAGACTTAATTACGTAACATTGCACGTGAGGGCCGTAGAACTACATGCATCATCAGTGAGTGTAGTTAAAGTTTCTGTTCACTAAACCGGCTTCTTTTTTTTCGTTGTTGTTCCCATGCAGAAGCAGCGCACTGGTCGTTGGTCCTCCTGTACTGAAGTGCTGTGGAACTTTTCAAACTGGTGGCCAGGCTTATATGTATCTTTTTAAAAAAATAACAAGGGATGCCAGTTGTTTCACAGTGTTTATTTATATGTCGTGAAACAACAAGCGCAGTATGGAACTCTGTACATGATTTCCTTACACTTGAATCCCAATTACAGTGGTTAGCAATATGAAGACTGAAATACCTGATAGGCTATTTTAAGATGACGACTGTCATAGGACTTAACGTGAGAGAGGTCTGTGATTGCCACTGGGCGGTCCTGGTCCCGCGCACCATCAATATTGCCTCGAAGCGCACTTTCTAGTACATCTACATTCATTGCAGAACGACATGTTGACCATAGCTGTTTATTAATTCTCAATGCTAGCGGTTTCGCTTATTTACCATTGTCAAGCGTTAGCAGAGTTTAGCCAATAGCTTAACATGTCGGAATACAAAAATACA